>CAUYLG010078227.1:0-134441 GCA_963573385.1 Cacajao melanocephalus | reverse complement strand
TGGGTACCCAGGCGTGACACCAACCCCACCACCCCCAATTACTTTTTTTTTTTTGGTTTTTTTTTTTTTTTCTTTTTTTTTTTTTTTTTTTTTTTTTTTTAGTAGAGATGGAGTTTCACTATGTCAGGCTGGTCTTGAACTCCTGACCTTAAATGATCCTCCCACCTTGGCCTCCCAAAGTGCTGGGATTACAGGCATGAGCCACTGTGCCTGGCCCATTGTTGATTTTTATTTAACCATTCAATTCTATTTGGTAAAAATATACCATTCACAACTCATCAAAATGGGCTTATTACCGCTAAGGATTTGTGGCATTCAATTGAAAACAAAAACAAACAAACCCAGTACACTAGAGCTTGAGTTAGTTTTTGAACTTTCTCCCATTGGATAGTGATGAGTTTTAATCTCCAGTGAAAAAAATCAAAGGTGAGATGTGGATAGATAATATAAAAGGAGATGAAATCTGATGTCACAATGCATAAGCAGAAAATAGATCAAATACAAAACATTCCTCTACCATTACCCATCACCTCCAAGTCAACTTCCTGGAGCAAGTACATGTATATGTATTGTCAATTGAGAATAAATCATTGTTTGCGATGTTCCTTACCAAGAGAAATAAACAAATAAAAACTGGACAACTATTTTCTCATACTTTAAAAATACTGAAAAGAAAGACAGACTGTAACAAACATTTGTTTTGGTTATAGTAAAAAGAAAACTGATACAATAAATACTGGTAAAAATTCCAAATATCTTTGTTTAAACAGTTTTGCTTTTTAAGTTTTATAATTTTTATTTGCTAAGGTATGTCAGACTGATTTGAGATTTATGCTACATTTTAAATTCAACTTTTGATGCTTTAACAATTTTTTCGTAATTTTGTGAACCAAAATAGACATCTGTATTATTATAGCTGCTGCTATTGCACACTAGGATTTACTGTACCTACCTAATTAGACAGCCAAAAGTACCATAAAGGAATCTTAGCATGTCTCTAAGTAGTTTATTTAGTAGAACTTTTCCAGTTATTTAGCTTTGGGAAGAGTAGAGTATCATTTTTCAGGTTTGACACTGGCCCATAGTCAAAAAAAAAAAAAAAAAGAGAGAGAGAGAGAAAGAGAGAAAGAGAGATTATTTCTTTGTCAAATTAAGTCATTTTTCAAGGATCCCAGGGGGGAATACACTTACTTGCTTCATATAACAGGATTTGGTAGGAAGGTTAGGTGAAAAACATTGTTCTGAAACTGAAGTGAGAACTAACAGCTGAGAGATGTATATTTAAAATGGAGGTTCACATGAAGTATCAAAAGTTCAAAGTCTGTCCTTGTTTCCATTTCTATGTGTTTCATATCTACTTAACTGAAAGGCAGGAATGGTTTAATATATTGAGTAATTTGTACACCCGATGTCAGGACGTGGGGTGCTGATTAAGAAAGAACCTCTCATAGACACTGCCATAAAGTTGGCAGTTATTTGTAATTGGATAGCTCTGTTTTTCTTCCCTTGGTCTATCTGCTTTGAAGCCACAGACATAATCAATCAAACGAGTTTTGCAGTTTAGTTCCTAAAATGTATACTGTAAGCAAGCCTTTTCATTGTTTTTTTAATTCTTGTTTATATACATTTATGTTCATTTCAGCCAAGATAGTTTTCTTCTATACTGTTAAATTTGACAATACCATTTGAGAAATTTTCTTTAAGACTACTTTTATAATAACTCATGACACTGAATTTGGTTGATTCTAAAATAACAAAAATATGTGCTTTGTTATATTTTGATTCTTTCAAAATATTTTGAGAAAGAAATTGAACATGCATGAATATTTTAAGGGAATAGAATTATTTTGATTTTTTATCTTAAAAGGTGAGAAATGGGCAGTAAAAAAAAAAGTATTTACCCCTCATTTATTTTTCTCCATTTTTGTGCTCCATGAACTATAATCTATTTATGAAATAGAACATTCCACGATTAAATTTAGAAAAGAATAGAAAGAAAATTTCAAAACCATCACTATACATACCAGGTGCTCTATTTTATTTCTTTAAGTACTTTAATGAGGCATTTTGTCAACCTCATTTTTCATATATATATATATATATATATATAATTGTTTTATTCATTTTATATATATATAATTGTTTTAGTCCATGTTGCAAACTCCTAGTGACTCCCCAATATTCCTTATTCTCTCCTTTTATAATAAGAATTTCAGGTGAGCAAGTGTTTACCAAACTAAAGGCTGCATTTCCCAGTCTTTCTTTTTTTTTTTTTTTTTTACTCCTCGTTATGGCCACTTACATGCTGTATGCTTCCTGTTTTTATCTGTAAAAGCTCATAAAAGCTTAAAATGATACCTTGTAGATGATAAGCACTATTTGCATTTTAGGAAGAGGGAGAACATGAGTTTAAAAAATACACATATCACTTTCAGGTCGTGTTCTGAAACAACTAGGCATGACTCCACAAGTTTCTCACCCTTTTTCCTAATGTGGAGATCCCAGAACTAGAACAGCCATGTTGGATCTCACATTTGCTATGTAAAAAGAATGGCAGAGCTACCTACCAGCCCCTGATGTCTGCTGACCACTGACTTGTTACCTAAGAGAGAAATAAACTTTCATCTTGCATGACCACTGAAATTTGGAATCTGTGCTGCTTGGACTTATCTTGTAATCAACTAATATGGATAACTAATAATTCTTCTTAAAGAGAATTTTTCCTACAAAATGAACCTACTTATTAGTTTTAAAAAAGAACATTGAGATGTATTTGGCAAAATATTAATTACGATTTCAGGACATATAGAGTATTTCTATGTATACTTATTTTAATTACACAGAAAAGTACCCAAGACACATATTTGTCAAATCTCAATAGTATGATTACAATAACATACAAATGGAAATTCCCAATTTCAAATTCATTAATCCACAGAGACGTTTTAACAGAGTGATATTGATCTTGTATTTCCAAGTTCTGGTAGACATGCATAGTAACATACATAGTTGTTACTATGTATAGCACTATACCAAGGCCAAAAATAAAAATCCAGTAATAATACACTTATGTTGTATGTGTGTGTGCATGCATGCATGTCTGTGTATTTGGAGTAGCCTTCCAACCAAGCCTCCTGTAATGATATCCTTCCTTTTCCCATTCATGCCCACCAAAATCACCAGAAAATCTGAGTTTTAACATTATTTTTAAGAGAATTTGCTTATACAAATTTTAAGGTAATTTGCTAACACAGAACTCAGATTTCCCTCTATGATTCAAAATTTTCTGGTACTTCAATCAAAATTTTTCAAAATTGAGTGTCAATTCACTTTGTTGTTTTCTTGGTTTATCTTTTCCTCCAAGTATCTCATACTCCATCCAACTGGACAGAATAGGGCATGATTTCCCTTTTGTTTCCATCACACAATTTATTTTCATTGATTAGAACACTAATCACATTATTTTGTGGATGTCTGCTATCTGCCCCCTTCATTGTATTGTAAATTTGTCAGAGACAGTGACCTTATATAACTCACATTTTATACATTCCAGTGCTTGTTCTAGAATTCTAGTATTGCATTTTAGTTTCAGAATAATTTTCTCCAAATACTGCCTGAATTCTTTAGTGGTAGAAATAGCGTACTTTAGAACTCTAAATCAAAAAATCAGTTTCTTGTGTGATTCCTATATATATTTGTGTATGGGTGTGTATGTAAGCATTTATATTTACCCAAAAGATTCTTTTAAAAACATCTTACATACATGTAATTTTTACTATAGGAAACACCAACTTATACAAAATCACACAGAATAATATAAGAAACTACCATACATTCATCAAATAACTTTAACGATTGTCAATTCACTTTTAATCTTGTTCCATCTCTACTCCCACTATTCTCCCTTCATGGATTATTTTGAAATCAATATCAGAAATCAAATCTTTTCATCGAAAATATTTAATTACGATTTTTTAAAGTTAAGAATTCTTTTTGAAAATGTAATCACAATGCTATTACCAAAAATAAAAATTATTTCTTAATATTAAATATCTAATCATTGTTTAAATTTTCAAATTAAAGTAAATGCAGTAAATGTGTTTCACCTTTTAATGTGTAGATTTTTGTCTTGCAATTTATTTGTTTTTCTTTTAGAGTTTTTAACTAGCTGGATCTTGCTGTAACACACTGTTTCTTCTCCTGTGTTACCTTTCTATTGCTATCCAGGTCTACAGGCTTAATAAGATTTAAGTTTGTTTGTTAGTTTGTTTCAAGACTAATTTAGGATGATGTTACGTTCTTTCTGGAGGCACATCATAGCATATGTTCCAGTAAAGCACGAGACATATTTTACTTAAAATTAATTCCTAGCTATTTGGATTCTGTTATCACCAGTAAGATCCCTCTGCCACAATTTGGGAACACAATTTTCAAACTTAAACAATATAAGGGACCCAGCTACATTTCATTTCTTTTAAGTCAAGCCAACTGGTTTTATCAGAAAAGAGACTCGGGTCAAGCTGGAAGGGAAAATACAATATATGACTAAGAAACATTATACATATATATTTATGTTGTAGAAATAGTGTCATAGAAGGAGAATTAAACACCAGGTAACTGATTAATAGAATCAAGAATGTCATAAAGTGAAATAACAGCTTGTGCAGGCACATCTAAAAAGAGATGGTGTATCTGGTTGGGAAAAACTTTTCTTTAAAGGCAAAACTGGAGAAGGAGAAGAGAGGCAGAGTTTTAGTTGATTATAAGCTTGATATTATTCCAATTGAACAAGACAGCGAATAGTTGGTAGACTCCTCCATGCTTAGATTGGAAAAGAACACATATGTAAATAAGGGCACACATGTGTGTGTACAGCAGAATTGGAGCATGAAAACACTGAAGACTAGTATGTTTTATAGCAGGGATGATAAAAATAAAGTTTAAAATATTCAAAAGGGTGTCATTTATATTTATTTATATAAATTTATAACTTTCAAAGAGACTTAGTACCAGTAGGTAGAGGATATAAATAGATTTGGCCTCCATTAAAAAAAAAATAAATTTCATCTGTGTTAAACTTAAATAAGTTAAAATTTGACAGATTCTTGATAACATCCTTTAGAGTTGTTGTATATGTTGTCCATGCTTTATATAAAAATAAAACAAAACAGATGATCCTTTTAAGATGTTCTAGAGTGAAAGCTAAAGCAATAAATTCTGAGTGAAATAGAAGCCACATCCTGATTGACAGAAACTGAGCTTATCCCTATAGCATATTTCTTCACTAACACATTCCATAAACCTTGTTCAGCCAAATCCTGTCCCCTAGGATGTAATATATAGAGTCAGAAGTTGTACAAACAATTTTAACTTCAAGTAGCCTTCCAACACGAAGATTTTGCTTTGTTTGTTCTCTTCTTATTCATCATCATCATGGTCACCAGGAACATTTCAATATCACTCTAAATTCAGGAAATCAGAACTTAACTTGCACAGGCATCATCGGGTTTCATGTTTTTATGTTCCCGACATCTCTTGGAGTGTGGGAGTTTAGGACAGTGGTAGAGGAATGGAAGCTGCCAGGTTTGACTTCCCAGTCCACTTGGGATTCTAGAGAAATTCAACAGCTGGCTAGAAAGGGTAGATAAATGTGAAAGAGGCAGACAACGCAGCATCTAGGAAACACTGGAACAAAAATCCCCAGTGTTACTATTTCTGGTAGGATAGGCAAAGTATTTGACCCAAGTTTTTCTGGCTCATGTTTCCAATTGGAATATCCTGCTCCTCATGGACTTGAGTCTCCCATCTTTTTTTCCCTGGGCTGCTTCTCGGTCTCTAGACTTGTTACCTAATTTCCAAGATACTGTCCTCTACCTGCTCATCTTGAGCACAATGCATACCTGGTCTACACAACACAGGCTTCTCCCTCCAAGTGCCAACATCCATAGAACATTTTGCTTCTTCTCTATTCTTACTTCCATTCTTTTTCTGATTTTTCTCAATTTGTCCTGGATTTCCAGAATCCGCAAAAGCTTACTTGTTCCAAAACCGCTAGATACAGAGCCTGTATTTTTTTTCAAAGTTATTGCTAATACACACACATACACACACACACACACACACACACACACACACACACAGAGGAAAAGCAGAAGATACGTCTATTACAATACATGAATGATCCTGACATTCTCTCAGTCCTCAGTGACTCTGAGATTGGACCCCAGTCTCAATCTCTTTAAATATCCCATTGCTGTTACATCATCTCTCTGTCAGCTCCAGTTAGAAGCAACCAATATCTCTTTTACACTACTTACCATGCTGCACATTTTCCTATGTAATAATAAACACAACTATATAAAACTAAAATATGTAAGTAAAAGGCATTTTAAGAAGGAGCACTCTAGTATGAGTTACTTGCAGTCTTTAGGCTTTCAAAAAGAATAAATAGAAACCATACAATTAGGTGAGTGAACAGATTATTTTTCACAAAATGCTTAGAGGCAAAAGTATTCACACTTTAAGAGAATATGACTATTAATCTATTATTTATGTAAAAATAAATGAAATAATGTAGGTTTGTTTTACATAATTATAATGCTTAGGAAAATGGAAGAGATTTTATACCCATTCATTTTCATTATTTTTATTCTACCCCTTTTTTATTATATTTTATTCAAAATCTATTGCATTGTAAAGGCGGTGACTGAAATAACAGAGCCAGTATTTTTAATTTAATTTGAAGCACTGAAAAAGTAAAAATTAAAAATGTGGGAAGAAAAAAAGCTGAACATAGAGACAGTTGATATATATTTATAGAAGTTAGGAGGAAAAGGAGAGACAGAGGGAGAATAAAAGGAAACTTTTTAAGCCACAAATGGAATAACTTAGTAGTCATCACAAAATATAATTTGTAGGAAGCAGATCCAGTATAGGAAAAGTAACTTCTACATACATAAGCACTAGAGATTCCTTTTTTAAAAATTTAACATGCAAATAAATATATACATGTAACAATGTTCTTTTTAAAACACACTTTATTTTTAAAGCGATTAGGTTCACAACAAAATTGAGTAGAAAGTTTAGAGATTTCTCAAATTTTCCCAGCCCTTAAACATGGAGACCATTTTTCACTACCAAGGTCATGCACCAGAGTGCTATATTTATTACAGTCACTGGACCTATAATCCTTATGACTCCAAGTCCATAGTTCACATCAGAGTTCACTTAGTATTGTACATTCTACAGTATGCATGTATGTATGTATGTATGTATGTATTTATATTTTTTGAGACAGAGTCTTCCCCCAAGGGCTGGAGCACAGTGGAGTGATCTCAACTCACTGCAACCTCTGCCTCCCAGGCTCGAGCGATTCTTCTGCCTCAGCCTCCCAAGTAGCTGGAATTGCAGGCCGGCGCCACCACACATGGCTAATTTCTCTATTTTTTTGTAGAGACGGAGTTTCACCATGTTGGCCAGCCTGGTCTCAAACTTATAACCTATGTGATCCACCTGCCTTGGCCTCCCAAAGTGCTGGGATTATAGACATGAGCCACCGCTCCTGGCCATTCTATGGTTTTTAACAAACATGTGATGACCATATATCCAAAACTGTAGTATCATTCGGAATAGGTTAACTGCCCTACAAATCCTCTGCACACTACCTATTCATCCTTCCTTCCCTTCGAACCCTGGGAACCACTGATCATTTTACTATTTCCATAGTTTTGCCTTTTCCGTTGTGTCATATAGTTGGAATCATATATATGTAACCATTTTATTCATCTAGTGCCATTAAGTTTCCATCATATCTTTTCATGGCTTGACAGCTCATTTCTTTTTAGCACTCAACAATATTCCATTGTCTGGATCTACTACAGTTTTCTTATCCATTTACCTACTGAAGGAAATCGCATGGCTTCCAAATATGGGAAATCATGAATAAAATTGCTGTAAGCACTTCATGCAGGTTTTTGTGTAGACATAAGTCTTCAACTCATTTGAGGTAAATACCAAGAAGTATAATTGCTGGAATGTATGGCAACATGTTTAGTTTTAAAATAAACTGCCAAACTATCTTTTAATGTAGCTGTAACATTCTACATTTCCACTGAAAATTAATGAGTTCCTATTGGTCCACATCCTCACCAGCATTTGATTTTGCCAGTGATTTGGATTTTGACTGTTTTAATAGTTGTATAGTGGTATCTCTTTTAAAAAAATTATAATTATTTTAATTTAAAATTTCTTGATGACATATTGTATTAGTCTATTAGGTCTGCCTTAACAAGGTAACATAGGCTGCATAAACAACAGACATTTGTTTTCTTACACTCTGAAAGCTGAAAGTCCATGATTAAGATACCAGTAGAAATGAGTTTTGGTAATGCTCCTTTTTCTGACTTGCAGACAGCTGCCTTCTCATTGTGTCCTCACATGGGCTTTCTTCTGTGGACATTGGTTTTCTTATTAGGAAACCAGTTTTATCAGATTAGAGCCTCATTCTTATGACCTCATTTAACTTAATTATCTTTTTAAAGGCACCAGTCCTAAAGATCCTTTCTCCAAATGCAGTCACATTGGAAGTTAGGATTTAAACATATGAATTTTTGGGGAACACAATTCAGTCCATAGCACATATAATGTGGATCATCTTTTCATATGCTTATTTATTTGCCATCTATGTATCTTCTTTAGTGAGTGTACTGTTTCGATCTTTTACTCATTTTTTAAGCAAGTTGTTCATTTTCTTATTATTAAATTTTAAAAAGTTCTTGTACATTTTGTGTGACAGTCCTGTATTATATATGACTTTTGCTAATATTTTCTGCCAGCCTGAGATTTGTCTTACAATTATCTTCAATCACGTTTTTTAAAGTTCAGTTTATCCCCCTTTTTCCCTCTTACTTTCTTTTTCCCCTCATTTTCTTCCTGCTCCATCTAGTAACCCTCAGGGGCAATCTAGTATATATTAATATCATTCCATGTTCTCCTTCAGTCTTTTATCATCACACACACCTGTATAGACTGTTTTGTCATTATTTATTTTTACATAAACAAAAACATATTATACACTTTTACTGCACCTTGTTTTACTCCCTCAGTATAAATCACGAAAATCACTTCAGGTTGTCAGATTAACTATTCTTCTTTTACATTAGTGATATAAAATGTCATGATGTGAATTTGCCGTAATTTATCCAAGCCTCACAATATTGATGAACATTTCTTTTTGCATATTTTTACAGAGCAACTCTGAAGAATACTTCAGGAAACAATACTGTACACAGGTTTCCCTGCCCTTATACAATTATTTTTATACAAAAATTATTTCATGTGTGTGCATATGGTGTATGTGTGTCCATGTATGTGTAAAAGGATGCAAGTTGGTTTCTGCAGGAAAAATATTAAATATCCTTAGTAATATGGACTAAATATGAAAGGTAAGTTTTACTTGCAAAAATTGTTAAGTGATTCCTTTTGAGATTGAACTTGTGTACTAAACTGTAGGCAATCAATTCTGAGTTATTTATTAAGTAAAATAAAGAACCCAGAGCAAAATATTGGATTTTAAAATTATTTTATATATATATATAAATTTGTCTCAAAATTATCATTTTTAAAGTTTTAAACATACTCTAAAATCATAATAAATGGATTTTTTATGTTCTTTACTCTTTCTTTTGAATCTATTTAAGGACTGCTAATTTTAGTAGTGGCTACAGAATTTCATCGATTAGAAAACCTTAGTAAATTTAAGTGATAATTGATAGGTATGTAAGTGATCATCAAATAGAAATAGATATATTTACAAGTCTTGATTATAAAAGTCTATTCTTTTAATGTAACTTAGCTGTTTGATAAGCCTAATAAATATACAACTTCACCAATCATAGTGCAATATGCCATGGAAGATTTTGTCAAAGTTTCCATGAGTAGAAACAAAATGCTGTCCCTGAGCTCAAGCAATATAAGAATCCTGGAGATAATATCAAGTAAGGAAAGCAATGAACATCAGGAGACCTAGATAGTGATAGAAAGAAATGTGAATTCGAAGAGAACCAGAGAAAGAAACCATATGAAACTCTAAGTCAGATGATCTGTGGCAATGATGCATACTTTGCATTTACTTAACAAATATAATTTGCTTCTACTCTTTTTTTTTTTAGAATAGCCTTAAAACATAGTTATACTCAACTCGAGTTTATATTTTAGAGAGTATCACATCCCGTATATACTGAGTATGATTTTTCTTGGGAAACAAAAGAGCTCCTCCACTTCCACCTCAAGCAGTAGCTTTGTCAGTCTACTACATGTGCGCTCTAGGTATTATCATTATTTTCTAGGTAGACAATGAAGAGAAAACGATTGGGAAGCAATAGGGAGAGTCACTGATGGTGACATCATATATTACATTACAAAAGTCTTTTTTAGGTCACTTTATTATAAATGTAAAATCGAAGTGGTTTTTTAAAGTATATATTCTTTGTTTAACAACTGCATTTTCCAAGTATAATGTTATTTAGAAGTAAGTTAAAACAATACTATGTAATGAGCTATATAAAGCATCATTGTGCCTTATAAGTCCCAGAGGCTACATCATATTATCATCAATAAATCTCAGATATTATTATTATAAAATAAAAGAGCACAGCTATTTAACTTATGAGGCTGGAGATTTTATTTCCCAGTTCTATCACTCAGTATTAACATTTCTTCTGATTAAAGCCCAAAGTACTAATGTTTCTAAGAATAAAGGAGTTTTCCATGAATTTCACAGTTACTACTACAACATGTTAAGCATGGTTTAATTAATCTAGAATAGATTGTCTCCAAAGCAATTGAACTAGATATGTCATACTCAATTAATTTCTCTCATTTATTCATAAGAATAGTAAATTAGTTTCACAAAGATATGTAGTAATGTAAGTCAACGGAGAAGCATATTAAAAGAATCTGGTTCTCTTAAATAAAATTGGAAACTTGTTAAAGATGCAAGGTCTTTGATAAGTCATGTGAAATTACTTACACTGTCAGTTTGAAAACAGAATATGGGTTGTATTTGCCTCATTAAGAAAAAAAAATGCTATGAACTGATTCACCAATACTGTAAATACGTTTGGCATCTGTGCTGAGTATAATCCAATAGAGTAGTAAATCCAGAAGCTGAGATGGTAACAAAGAAAGAAAAAAACTGCTGTGTTGATTTATAGGGAAAAGTGTGTTCTTTTGCAGTGAAATGAAAGCACCTGTTACCAGAAGAGAATATAAATGCCAAAGGCAATAGTTCTGTTCATAAAGTTCTCTACTTAGAACTGTAGAAGCCAGCTCAATAAATCAAAATTGTATACAATGAAAGAAAAGCCAAGAACTAGTTTTATCGTGAGAAGTGTTTTAAAGGCTCACTAGACCATCAATTCTGACACAATGTTGAAAAAAAGAAACTATGGTTTACTGCCCGATTGGCCTTTTCTTCTAGAACAGATTTTAACTTGGATTCAAACACCATCTACATATAATATCTTACTGATGTTGGCATTCAGTATAAAAACTTTCCTGTTGCTACTCAAATGTTCACTACATGCCTCTTTTCTTGTCTCATTTTTTTTTCTTCTTCTCTACACTCTTTGATTTATTTACTTATTTTTTAATTTTTAATTTTGGTAGGTACATAGTCGGCATATATATTTATGAGGTACATGAGATATTTTGATACAGGCATACAATATGTAATAATCACATCAGGGTAGTGGCATATCCATTACCTCGAGCAGTTACCCCTTTTGTTACAAACAATCCAATCTAAAAAAAAAAAAAAAACTTTTGGTTATTTTTAAATGTACAGTTTAGTTGTTACTTACTATAGTCATCCTGTTGTGCTGTCAAATACTATTAAATAAATCTTATTTATTTCTTCTAACCACCTTTTGTACCCATTAACCATCTCTACTTTTTCCACAACTCCTTCACTGACCTTCCCAGCCTCTGGTAATCATCCTTCTACTCTCTCTCTCTTTGAGTTCAATTGTTTTTCATTTTAAACTCACACAAATAAGTGAGAACATTTGAACTTAGTCTTTCCGTGCTTGGTTTATTTCACTTAACATAATGACCTCTACTTCCATCCATATTGTTGGAGATGTCAGGACCTCAATCTTTTTATGGCTGAGTAATATTCCATTGTACATATGCAGCATGTTTCTTTATCCATTCATTCGTTGATAGACACTTAGGCTGCTTCCAAATCTTGGCTATTGTGAATAGTGCTGCAATAGATAATGGGAATGCAGGTATCTCTTTGATATCCTGATTTCCTTTCTTTTGGGTATATACCTAGCAGTGGGATTGCTGGATCATATGGATGCACTATTTTTAGTTTTTGAGAAACATTCAAACTGTTCTCCATAGTGGTTATACTAATTTACATTCCCATCAATATGCATTGTTACTTTCTACTAAACATATATTGAGTGTGAATCATGAGTGTGAAACTATGATACATCTTGGAGGAAAGTAAACATGGTTATTTCTCAAGAAGTTCCATCTAGTTATAAGAATTTATTATTAATGATTTAATTGAAATGAAAATATTATAACTATCTTATTGTGATAAATAATACCAATATGATTATGAATATTATATATTTCTTAATTATTTAGTGACTGTGTTTATAGTTTAATTATATTATTTATTTTAAAAAACAATAGTAAATTCTTAGTTTTTGTTTTGAATAAACTTCCAGTAATTTTGTGAAATGAATACATATTTCCATGTATCTATAAAGATAAACATGTTGCCATACATTCCAGCAATTATACTTCTTGGTATTTACTCAAATGAGTTGAAGACTTATGTCTACACAAAAACCTGCATGCAGTGCTTACAGCAATTTTATTCATGATTTCCCATATTTGGAAGCCACACGATTTCCTTCAGTAGGTAAATTAGATAGATCTTTCAGACAGAAAATAGGCAAATACACATCAGACTTAATATGCACCATAGAGCAAATGAACCTAATAGATATTTATAGAACATTCAATTTAATGCATGCATGATACTCCTTCTTTTCCTCAGCACATAAATTATTCTCAAAGACAGAACATATGTTAGGTCAGAAAATAAACCTTAAAACATTACAAAGAACTAAAGTAATATCAAGCATCTTCTCTCACCAAAATGGAATAAAACTAAACATTAATAACAAGAGGAATTTTGGAAATTTTACAAATACATGCAAATTAAAATATATGTTCCTGAATGACCAGTGAGTCAATAAAGAAATTAAGGAGGAAACTGAAAAATTTCTTAAAATAAGAGATAATGGAAAGAACATATCAAACCTTATGGGATACAGCAAAACCAGTCCTAAGAGGGGAGTTTATAGCTATAAGCGCCTACATCAAAAAACAAGAAAAATGTCAAATAAACAACTTAACAATGCATCTTTAAAAAGTAGAAAGGCAAGAGCAAACCAAACACATATTTTTTTTGGAGATAGAGGCTCACTGTCTCCCAGGCTGGAATACAGTGGTGCAATTATGGCTCACTGTAGCCTTGATATCCTAGTCTCAAGTAAGCTTCAGCCTCCCAAGTAGCTGGGATAACAGGTATGTTCAAATATGTCCATATATATATATATATATATATATATAGTAGAAACAGGGTCTCCCTGTGTTGACCAGGCTGGTCTCAAATTCCTTAGCTCAAGTAATCCTCTGGCATTGGTCTCCCAAAGTGCTGGGGTTACAGGTGTGAGATATTGCACCCAGCCCAATACAAAATTTAGTAGAAGAAAAGAAATAATAAAGATCAGAGCAGAAATAAAATTAAAATGAAAAAAATGTAAAATATCAATAAGACGAAAGTTATTTTTTTAATGTTACAATTGAAAAATCTTTACCCAGACTAAGGAAAAGAGAAGATCAGAGATGAAGAAGAAGACATTACAACTGATATTGCAGAAATGCAAAGGATCATTAGTGGCCACTATAAGCAACTATATGCCAAAAATTGAAAGCTATAGAATAAATGAACAAATTTCGAGACACAGAAAAGCTAACAAGAAACAGGAAGAAATCCAAAACCTGAACAGAACAATAAGAAGTAACCAGATGAAAGTCATAATAAATAAAATGTTTCCCAATAAAGGAAAGCCCAGGACCTGATGGCTTTGCTGTTGAATTCTACCAAATTTTCAAGGAACAGCTAATACCAATCATACTTAGATTATTCTGAAAAATGGAGCAAGAGGGAATTCTTCAAAATTCATTTTACAAAGCCAGTATTAACCTGATACCAAAAGGAAAGACACGTCAAAAAAAAAAAAAAAAGAAAAAAAGAAAGAAAGAAAACTATAGGACAATATCTTGGATGAATATTGACTTAAAAATCTTAAACAAAACACAGCAAACTGAATTCAACAAGACATTAAAAGGATCATTAATCATGACCAAGTGGGATTTATCCAAGGAATGCAAGGACAGTTCACTATATGCAAATCAATCAAAATGTGATACATCATCTCAACAGAAAGATCATATGATCATTTCAATGGATACTGAAAAAGCACTTGATAAAATTCAACATCTCTTCATGAAAAAAAAAACCTCAAATAATTTGGTATACTAGGAAGATATCTCAACATAATAAAAGTCATATATGAGAGACCTATAGCTAGTATCATGCTGAATGGAGAAAAACAGAAAGACTTTTCTCTAAGATCTAGAATTCAGAATGGATGCCCAGTTTCACCACTGTTGTTCAACATAGTATTGGAAGCCCTTCCTAGAGCAATCAGAAAAGAGAAAGAAATAGAAGGAATCCAAATTGGAAAGGAAGAAATCACATTATCTTTGTTTACAGATAATATGATCTTATATCTGGAAGAACCTAATGATTCTATGCGAAAACTATTAGAATGATAAACAAATTCAGTAAAGTTGCAAAATACAAAATCAACATGCAAAAATCATAGCATTTCTAAATGCCAACAGTGAACTATCTGAAAAATAAATAAAAATGTAATCCCATTTACAATAGTGACAAATAAAATTAAATACCTAGGAATTAACCAAAGAAGTGAAAGAACTCTGTGATGAAAACAGTAAAACACTGATGAAATAAATTAAAGAGAACACCAGAAATTTGAAATAGATTCCATGTTCATGTATTGGAATGCTTACACTACCCAAAGCAATCTGCAGATTCAATGCAATCCCTATCAAAATGCCAATGACATTTTTCACAGAAATAGAAAAGATTTTTTTTTGTTTTTGAGACAGAGTCTTGCTCCATTGCCCAGGGTGGAGTGCAGTGGCACAATCTCAGCTCACTGCAACCTCTACCTCCCAGGTTCAAGTGATTCTCCTGCTTCAGCCTTCTGAGTAGCTAGGATTACAGGTGAGCCCCACCACGCCCAGTTTATTTTTTTGGTATGTTTAGTAGAGCCAGGTTTCATCATGTTGGTCACGCTGGTCTGGAACTCCTGACCTCATGATCTGCCTACCTCAGCCTCCCAAAGTGCTGGGATTACAGGTGTGAGCCACTGGCTCCTGGCCAGCAAAAACAATTCTTAAGTTTATGTGGAAACACACCACACACATGCACACTCTCTCACTCTCTCTCTCTCCAGCATAGCCAAAGCTATCCTAATCAAAAATAACAAAACTAGAGGAATTACATTATCTGACTTCAAATTATACTACAGAGCTATTGTAACCAAATCAGCATGACACTGGCATAAAAACAGACACATTGCTGGGCAAGGTGGCTCATCACTGTAATCCTAGCACTTTGGGAGGCCAAAGTGGGTGATAACGAGGTCAGGAGTTGGAGACCAGCATGACTAACACAGTGAAACCATGTCTCTACTAAAAATACAAAAATCAGTTTGGTGTGGTGGCACGTGTCGGTAATCCCAACTACTCAGGAGGCTGAGGCAGGAGAATAGCTTGAACCTGGGAGGCGGAGGTTGCAGTGAGCCAAGATCTCGCCACTCCACTCCAGCCTGGGAAACAAAGCAAGACTCTGTCTCAAACAAACAAACAAACATATTGAACAATGAACAGAATACAGAACCCAGAAACAAATCCACATGCTTGCAACAAACTCATTTTCAACAAAGGTGTCAAGACCATACACTGGGGAATAGTGCCTATAAATGGTGCTGGGAAAACTGGACGTCCACAGGCAGGTTGATGAAACAAGACCCCTATTTTTCTATATGAACAAAAATCAGATCAAAAACAAAGACATTTTGAGACCTCAAACTATGAAACTACTGAAATAAAACATTGTGGAAACACTGCAGGGCATTGGTTCAGGCAAAAATTTCTTGGTGTAATACCCGATAAGCACAGGCAACCAAAGCAAAAATGTACAAATTGGATTACATCAAGTAAAAAAACTTCTGCACAGCAAAGGATACAGTCAACAAACTGAAGAGACAACCTATAGCCAGGAACTGTCGGTTCTGCTAATGATGACAGTTTCTTTTTAAACCAGGTTTCCAGCTCACCTTGGATGGTCTGGCCTTTGAGTGAATATACATGTTTGGCTCTCGAAGATTATTTTATTCTACAGCTGCCTCTGTTAGGATAGCACCAGCTTGTTTGTTACTAGATATCCGTTCCAACTTCTGCACCTGCCTCACAGTGCATTGTATCTGCCATCTTTCACCTTCAGATAAATCTTCTCAGAACTAGAGTAACAGTAATCAACTTTGCTTTTGGCTAAAACGTCTTCTTCCTGGTAACAGAGGATTCAACCACGAATTCTAAAATTACTGTCAGAATTCCTCTTGTGTGACCTGTAGTTCTCATGCAAATAGAACCCTTATTGCTGGTATTTCAATAAGTCTTTTTTTCATTCTGCAGACACTTGATTTTCTTTAGAAAAATAAATGAATAGAAAGAGTAAAGAAAGAAAAGAAGAAAAGAAAAAAGGAAGAAAAAAGAAAGGAAACAGTAAACGAGAAAGGAAAGGAAAAGAGTCAGAGAGGAAGAAAGGAAGGAATGAAGGAAAGAAGGGAGAGAGGAAGTTTAATTACCCAATGAACGTATTCTCTCTGATAGCTGTCTAGACAGAGCTGATTTATTAAGAAGGGAACTGCAATAGAGAAAGAGTTTAATTCACACACAGTCAGCTGTATAGAGGTCAGAGTTTTGTTATTACTCCAATCAGTCTTCCCCAAAATTTGGGAATTGGGTTTTTTCAGGATAATTTGGTGGGTACGGGGTCAAGAAGTGGGGAGTGCTGATTAGCCAGGTTGGAGATGAAATTATAGAGATTCAGAGTGGGATTTTCTTGCTGTACTTTGTTCCTGGATGGGATTACATTACTGGTTGAGCCAGATGACCGGCCAGGTGGTGTCAGTTGATGCTCCCAAACACAGGATCTGCAAGATACCTTGAACACTGGTCTTAGGTTTCACAACACTGATGTTATCCCCAGGAACAACTGGGGAGGTTCAGAATCTTGCAGGCTCTAATTGCATGACTTCAAACCATAATTTCTAATCTTGTGGCTAATTTGTTAGTCTTAAAGAGAGAGACTAATCCCCAGACAAGAAGGGGATTTGTTTTGGGAAGGGGCTGTTATCATTTTTGTTTGCTGAGCTATAAACTAAGTTCCTCCCAAAACTAATTTGGCCTATGCCCAGAAATGAACAAGAACAGTTTGTAGATTAAAAGCAAGATGGAGTTGGTTAGGTCAGATTTCTTTCACTGTCGTAATTTTCCGTTACAATTTTTTGCAAAGGTAGTTTAAAGAGGGAGGAGAGGAGAGAAGGAAGGAAGAAAGGAAGGAAGGAAGAAATGGAGGAAGGAAGGGAGGAAGGAAAGAAGACAGGAAGGGAGGAAGGAAAGAAGACAAGAAGGAAGGAAGAAAGGGTAGGGAGGCATGGAAGAAGAGGGAGGGAACAAAGAAAGAAGAAACTTTAAAGCTTTCAGAATGACAAATTGATACTTTTGCTATGTACTCCCAGCCATATGTTGAGTAAATTAACATATAATATACGTATTCTCCATAGATCAATTGTTTCTGTATTAAAAATAAATATGAATAGTAACAGTTACCTTTAAAAAATAGTCTAAATTCTCTGTCTCTTAAAATTTGCGGTAACCTCCAGTTCTAAGCTCCTGGAGAACATTTAAGTTAATGTTGTTTCCAGTAATTACCTGCTACCCAGTACATACTTAATACATATTTTCTATTATATTTTTTTCAAAAAGGAATCATTCCATTGTGGCTGTCACAAAATTTGAGCAAATTAAATGGTTTGATATTATTACACCAAAGAAAATAAATCTAGCAGTAAAATCACAGGAAGAACTTGATTTCAAGAAGCAAACTTTTTAGACAGTAAAAGTATTCTAATCTCAGAAGCATTAGAGTCATGTTAATTAGCAGCTATTTATTCAATATAACTCTTTTCCACAATATTGCTATTATTGGTTTCCATCTGGCCTAATTAATAAAAATTCTTCTTTCACTGGTTCTCATCATCAGCCAAATTTCATTTTCCCCAATCTGGCTTGGTTGAGAAATAATGTTAGTCCATCTGTAATAGCCTTACTTTTATAATAAGCCAGAAACACAAAGACTGCTGATTATATAAAGCTATATTCCAACACATCTACTGAATCTCCATTTCGCCATTCAGAAGATGTGAAAGAGGCTGAAACTTTTCAAGATTTTTTTTTCTGAAAAAAATATCTCTACACAAAACAAATATAATCTTAGAGGTTTAAAACACACAAGTGTGCACTTTGGAAGTTGGCAAATAATTCTGGAACAGAAATTATTAATTAAGCATAGAAACCATAAATAATCAATAACCAAGTGCAATCAAATAACTAAATTCTGTCTCTAATATTTTAAAGGCAAGTTCATTTTTTATACGAGGATGTATAACTCCCATTTTATACGTATGCTATGATTTAAATGTCTCCTCCAAAATTCATGTTAAAATTTAATTGCCTTTCTAATAGTATTAAGAGGTGAAACCTTTAAAAGGTGATTAGGTCATGAAGGCTCTGCCCTCATGAATGAATTAATGCTGTTATTGCAGGTATATGTTCCTCATTGCAGGAGTGGGTTCCTTACAAAAGGAAGAGTTTGCCTCCCTTCTGTCTTTCTCTCACCGTCTCTTTGCTCTTTCACCTTCTGCCATGGGATAATACAACAAATAGGCCCTCACCAGATGTCAGCCCTTTGATCTTGGACTTCCCAGCCTTCAGAACCATGAGGCAATAAGTTTATCTTCATTAAAAATGATATAGTCAATTGTATTCTGTTAGAGCTGCACAAAATGGACAAATAAAGGAAATGGTTACAATGGAAGTGGGAAGGTACTGTAACAAATACCTGAAAATGTGGAAGTGGCAATGCAACTGGGTAATGAATAGAGGCTAAAAGTATTTGGAGGAGCAGACTAGAAAAAGCCTTGATTGCCATTAACGGAGCATTAAGGGTGATTCTGATGAGAGCTCACTATAGGAACTATAGGGAAAATTGAAACTACTTAGGGATTGCTTAAGTTGCTATCATCCAAATATTTGTAGAGATATAAATGTTAGGCTGGGCACAGTGGTTCACACCTGTAATCCCAGCACTTTAGGAAGGTGTGGCAGGTGGTGTCTTTGAGGCCAGGAGTTCAAGTCCAATCTGGGCAACATAGTGAGTCTCTGTCTCTACAAATTAAAAAAAAAAATTAGCTGGGCATTGTGGTATATACCTGTAGTTTTACTATTCAGGAGGTTAAGGCAAGAGGATCACTTGAGCCCAGGAGTTTGAGGTTAGAGTGAGCTATGATTACACCAATACACTCCAGCCTGAGTGATACACTGAGACCCTGTCTCTAAAATATATATATATTTAATTTGATAATGTGATATATAATTTTATATAATATAGTATATAAAATATGTATTCTATTTATTCATCCACACACACACACAGACACACACACACACATATATGGATGATAAAAGCAATTCTCATGAAATCTCAGAAGGAAATGAGTAACAAGGTATTGGAAACTAGAGTAAAAGTCATCCTTTTTTGTAAAGTAGCAAAGAATTTAACTGAATTATGTTCATGCCTGAGGGCTTTATAGAAGATAGAATTTAAGAGTGATAAACTAGGATTTCTGGCAGAAGAAATATTTAAGCAAAGCATTCAGCATGCTGTGTGACTTATTTTAACTGTATATAGTAACATGCAAGAAGAAAGAAGCAATTTAAAAGGAGATGTTACAATTAATGGGGAAGCAAAATGTAAAAATTTGGGCCATCTGATATGGTTTGGCTGTGTCCCCACTCAAATCTCATCTTCAATTGTAGTTCCCATAATCACCATGTGTCATGGGAGGAGCTCAGTAAGAGGTAATTTAATCATGGGGACGATCATCTTCATGCTGTTCGCATGATAGTGAGTTCTTGTGAGATCTGATAATTTTATAAGGGGCATTTCCCCCTTTTGCTTGATGCTTCTCCTTCATGCCACCATGCAAAGAAGGACATGTTTGCTTCCCCTTCTGCCATGACTGTAAGTGTCCTGAGGCCTCCCCAGCCATGCTAAATTGTGTGTCAATGAAACCTCTTTCCTTTATAAATTACCCAGTCTCAGGTATGTCTTTATTAGGAGCATGAGAATGGACTAATACACCATCTAAACAATAAAAATCCCTGTTTGGGAGAAAATACCAAGGGTGTGACCAAGCAACCCTTTCATAAGGCAATTAGGATAGATAGAATAAAGCCAGATGCCAGTCAACAAAACTATGAGATAATTACCCTGAACACATTTTAGAGATTTTTTAAAGTTCCCTTCTCATTGTAAGCTCAGAGCTGTAGGAAGCAGAATAGTTTCAGAAAAAGGCAGAATAATTTCCAGGGATTCCCAGAGTCACCTCATGACTTTGCTCTCTTCATTCTGGTGCAGTGTTCCTCAATGTTTCAGACAAGGCTCAAGCCAACACAGATGTAGATTAAGCTATTGCTCCAGAGGGTGCAAAAGATAAGCTTTCATGGCATGCATGTAGTGCTAATTCTGCAGGTGCACAGAAGGCAAGAGTTGTGTGGCATGGCTTCCTCCACCTAGATTTCAAAGGATGCTCCAAAAGCTTAGTGGCCCAGGCAGAGACTTCTTGCAAAGGCAAAGCAACCATGGAAAGCCCCAACTAGGGCAATACCAAAGGAATAATAGGGTTGGGGCCACTACAGAGAACCCTGATTATGACAATGTCCAAGTACTCTGGGACTGCAGCTGCCACAGAGACCCTAAAACTTTAGATCTACCCATGTGCAACACTAGCCTGGAAAAGCTACAGAAACATGACTCCAACTCAAGAAGTGCTGCATGAGCTGACTATAGCAAAGCCATAGGCGTGGGGCTAATAACATCAGGGGATCCCAACCCCTGCCCCAGTGTGTCCAGGACGCAGGACATGGAGTCAAGAAAAATTATTTTGGAGCCTTAAGGTTTGATGTTGTTTACCCTTTTGTGTTTTAGACTTACTTGTGGCCCGTTTTCTCTTTTACCTTGTCTTTTGGAATAAGAATATCTGTCTTATGCCGGTCCCATCATTGTATTTTGCAAGTAGATAACTTGTTTTAATTTCACAGACTCCCAGCAGAAGAGGAATTTGCTACAAGATGAATTGTGCCTTGGGTCTCACCCGTGTCTGCTTTAGATGAAACTTTGGACTTGACTGGTCTTTTGAGTTGATGCTGGAACTAGTTAACACTTTGGGGGTTATTGTAATGGGTTAACTGAATTTGTGTGAAAAGTACATTCGTTTTTAGGATCTAGGGACAGAATTCTGTGGTTTGTATGTCACCTCCCAAACTTATGTTGAAATTTAATTTCCATTATGACAGCATTAAGAGATGGGCATTCATTCATGCCTATCATGGCCTCATGACCTGGCCATGAGGGCTCTGCTCTCACGAATGGATTGATGCAGTTATCACAGAAGTGGATTCCTTAGGCCTGGCATGGTGGCTCCCACCTGTAATCCTAGAACTCTGGGAGTCTGAGGTAGGTGGATCACCTGAGGTCAGGAGTTAAAGACAAACCTGGCCAACATGGCAAAACCTCCATCTCTACTAAAATCACAAAAATTAGCTAGCCATAGTTGTTGGTTACCTATAATCCCAGCTACTTGTAAGCTGGAGGCAGGAACATCACTTAAACCCAGGGGACGGAGTTTGCGGAAAGCCAAGATCGCACCACTTCACTCCAGCTTGGGCGACAGAGCGAAACTCTGTCTCAAAAAAAGAAAAAAAAAAAGGAAAGAAAGGAAGTGGATTCCTTATAAAAGGACAAGTTTGGCCCACTTTTGCCTCTTTCACACTGTCTCTTTTTGCTTTGCCTTAGTCATGGAATGACACAGCAAGAAGACTCTCACAACATGCCAATCATGGACTTTAGCCTCAAGGCCATGAGCCAATACATTTCTGTTCACTACAAATTTCCCAGTCTGTGGTATTCTGTTATAGTAGCACAAAGTGAACTAAAATAATATTTCACAGCAATTTATATTATTTTATAGAATTTTCAATAATATAGTTTTATTCAGACTGAGAAAGATTTCCATTATAGTGACTTAATACCTGATAGAAAATATATATTGATTCAGCTACAAATCTCTTTAAAAATAATTGCTCAGATCTTAATACTCCTATGCTGTTATAGCTAGGCAGACTACACTGAGGATTGCACTTTTACAGATAGGTTACCTATGCTGAGAATTGTTACCTGTTGTCCCAGTGTAATAATAATGCCTTGTTTGACTATCAGAAGTCTCAGTTATGATAATGATTTGTATAATCCCTTTACTTTTAGTAATTATTGTCATTGTCATTATATTTCCCCAACATAGCCTAGAACAACTAAATTGCAAATAAAGGTTATAATTATAAATACAGTGATTCAAGCCTGTAATCCCAGCACTTTGGGACGTGAAGACAGGAGAATAACTTGAGTTCCAGAGCATCCTGGGAAACATAGCAAGACTTGGTCTCCACAAAGTTAGGTGGGTATGGCATCATGTACCTGCATGCCAGCCCTAGTGATAGACTGAGACCTTATTTCTAAGAAGAAATAAAAAATGAATAAACAAATAAATAAATATTTATAAATACAAACTAATTTTTATGAATTCAATAATTTTCACTGTTAACTAAGTTGAGTAGAATTCAAAGCTATTTCAAAAAATTTAAAAACCTTTATTAATTTAACATCTAGTTGTTTGTAATTCAGACAATTGGCATTTGTCTTATTTGTGAACAAATTTTAGAAAATATTTTCCTTTATGACTAAAGAAACTCATTTCAGAAAAATTATTAAAAATATAGCTTTATATAAAATATAATCATTGAGAAGGTAAATTTTTATGGTCTCTGAATGACAATAAAATAATGGATGAAAAATTTATTTAATCGCTTGTTTATATCTAGATATCATGTATCTATCTATCTATCATTTGTTTATTTATTTATTTGTAATGGGAATAAAGTTATAGGCTATGGATTTCTCTTCGTATTTTTGACATCTTTTTACACATACTGCTACCTCAGAAAAGCCCTTCTAACCATCTTATCTAAAATAATTTCTTCTCTGCCTTACAGTTCCTCTATCATCCCTTACTAAATTCTATTTTCATAATAATCGTCTCTGATATAATTATTTACCTACTTAGAATTTACCTAGTTATCTGTCTTACTGGCAAAATAACTCAGTGTGAAGAAAGCAGGAAATTGCTCATTTATTTATCATAATATTTGAGTATCTATACTGTAAACAGTTCATTCTCAATAAGTATTCTTCCATGAATGGAAGACGAAAATAATTTATACTACGAAACTTACCATCTTACTTTATTTTTCTATTCTTTCACTCTTCCTTTTCCTCTTTTAGTCCTTCTCATTCTTGTCAGTATTATCACTGTAAATTCATGAACTAGCAACAAGAAAAATGTTCTTATATTGAGTAGCAGATTTTACTAGTATTTTATATTTTCTAGCTAGTTAAAGTAAAAATACTGGCTTTTCCCATTTGGCTTAATTTACTAACAGAAAGCAGATACAATAACACAGAAGCATTTTGCTAATATAAAAAATATAAGTTTTCCCTACCACCTATTGGTGTGGAAGTATAGAAGAAAGATGAGATCTGTTATAGAAAATACAGAAGCCAAATTTTATTTTGCAGAACAGAATGTAACATGTGATTTCTAAAAGTTCCTACAAAGGCATTAAAGGTAAATGCAGTCTACTCTAATATTTATTCAGACAATTAAATAGTATCTGGATATATAGTATATAATGTGTAATATTTTATGGATATATGCATGTTCACTCTTTTAATTTTCCACACCTCTTAGTGCTCGTATCAAATAGTATCTGACTAAATCAGGGAGACATATCTATTTCACTTGTGTGTTCGAGACGACTTAGGCCATCACGTCTACAATATATTCTTATATATATTCTGGCTCCTTCCAACTGCCTGAAAATATCCCTTGTATAATTATTAGCTTTGCCTCTGTTTGGTGTCAAATGATGAATATGTAGCTGATATCAAAGGATAAATGTATACTGTAAACTCTTACTTCCCCTATACCCACTGACCCTCTCTGAAACATATTCCTATCATAATCTCCCTGCTATGGGTTCAATGTGGTTCCCAAAGTTCATGTGTTGGAAACATAATCTCCAAAATGTAATAGTGTTGAGAGGTGGGACCTTCAAGAGGTGACTGAATCATGAGGGTTCTGCTCTCATGAATGGAGTAATGCCTTTTTTATTAGAGAGGGTTAGTTACCACAGGAATAGGTTCTTGATAAATGGATGAGTCTGCCCCACTTTTTTTCCCTTCTTTCTCTCTCATGTGCACCTGTTCTCTTGCCCTTCTGTTTCTGCCATGCGATAACGCAGCAAGAAGGCTCTCACTAGAGGTGGGCACGTCATTCTTGGACTTCCCAGCCTCTGTAAGCTGAAAAATAAATATCTCTTCACTATAAATTACCCAGTCTTGGATATTCTGTCATAGCAACATAAAAATGAACTAAGATACTTCCCCAGTTGCTTGTGCCAAAAACATTGCAGTCATATTGATTTCTCCTTTTTTCTTACACATTACATCCAACCTGTCATCAGATCCAGTTGGCTTACTACTAAAATTTGCCAAGACTCTCATAGCTTCTCACTACCTCTACCCCTACTAAAGTGGTCCAAGCCACAGTCGTCTTTTGACTAATAATCGCAATATGATCCGTCTCCTTATTTCCACTGCCACCACAGGTTATTCTTCCAGAGCAGCCAGAGTGATTGTTTTAAAATGTATGTAAATTTACACCACTCTTCTGATTAAAATCACCTAATGACTTCCCACCTCACTCCGGCATAGAAGCTAAAACCCTTACAGAGGCCTACAGAGGCTTGTACCATCTGGTCCTCTGATATATTTTTGACTTCAGTTCTCACCACTTCCCCTTATAATCTCTCTCTCTTATCTCTGGGCACATTAATTCTTCTGCTCCTCCTCCAATAGGCCAAGAAGTTATTGTCTAAGAGATTCTGCTTTCTTCTCTGCCTAAAATGATTTTTCCCCAGTTACCATTGTGACTTTCTTGCCTCCTGAAACTATACAGTCAAATGTACCATTATTGCAGATGTCCTTCTTGTTAGATTGAAAGCTCCACTCCTCAATCATCACTTTTTCTTACAAAATTTTAGTAACACACACACACACACATACATAATCATGTAAGTTGTCTGTTTCCTGGCACTGGTATGTAAGTTCCATCGTTGGAGGAAGACTTGGATTTGTTTATTGCTGTATCCCCAGTTTTAGAACAATTCATGGTACCTAGTACGTAGCCAATAAACATTTACTTAATATTTGGTTAGAACTCATTAGTTACCTCCATTAGTCAGTATTAGCTCCATCTTAATTCATATTAATATTAGTCAATAGTAGCCTAATCTTAATTCTGGATGGAATAAATTTGAGCTCTGAGTTTCTATTAGGATTCTTTTTGGCTTTTGCTGTGATACTTTAAACTTTTTCTACAGAATCATTTCAAGCTGGTTGCTTTATCTTCTGGACCCCTTGTAAATTCACAAGCCCAGCTATTACCCCAGGACATTTGTGGTCTTTTGACTTTTCTATTCCATTAAAGAGTGTGTGTATATTAGGAAATAATCATATGCACAGCATCTGCCCAATTATGTAGAGCTGCCAATGTTACCCAAATTTTGCTTTATCTGTTAATAAACAGAGAACCATGTAAAGCAGACACCTTGTAGATTTCCAAATCAGATATTCTGCTTTCGTTTTTGCCCTCTCTTTAAACTTTCTCCGTCCAAATCTGGGATTCCAGTCTGAGAATGAAGAACACAGAAGCTTCATTCTTTTGTTCACAAACTTACCTTCTTTTTACTCCTGCTTTCATTTTCTGTCCTTTTTTTCTTCACATTGTTCCCTTGGACTTTTGGAGATTTCCAGATTACTTCATGTTTGTGTCAAAACCTGAGTTCTTTTGTCTACTACCATAGAGTATAATTCTATCTCAGCTTTTCTTATGGTAAGTAACATGCAAATGATATTGAAAAACTATTATTTTCTCAATGAAATTGGGAAACTCTCATTTTTATGCAAATTTTACTTTATATGGAAATCCTCATTTTGAGACTGCAAGCTCATTATAGATTTCCATCTCCTCTTCTTCCCAGGTGAGACCACTTTCTACTTTTCGGAGCAAATAAAATGCTTAGATCAGCTTTGATGGTCAACTGCCACTAAGGAAAATGAATTAAGGAATATATATGTATACATATATATATTATTCCCTAACTCTTTTTTTTTTTTTGAGTTGAAATCTTGCTCTGTCACCCAGGCTGGAGTGCAGTGGGGTGATTTCAGCTCACTGCCACCTCTGCCTTCCAGGTTCAAGAGATTCTCCTGCCTCAGCCTCCTGAGTAGCTAGGATTACAGGCACATGCCACCACGCCTGGCTACTTTTTGTATTTTTAGTAGAGACGGGGTTTCATCATGTTGGTCAGTCTGGTCTCGAGCTCCCGACCTTGTGATACGCCCGCCTCGGCCTCCCAAGGTGCTAGTATTATAGGCGTGAGCCACCGCGCCCAGCTTCCTTAATGCTTATCCCTATTATTCCTATTTACTTGAACTTAATGTACAAATTCTCACCAGTACTTCCTTTTTTGGCTGATTTTATGAAACTTATGTATAAAACCACAAGGTTGGCATCCAACAACAGTAAGAGTTAATTATCTGAGAAGCAATCTCAGATGATGGCTCCAAAAACACAATCAGGATGAATGGTCCCAATTTCAATTCTTTATAACTGAAAACAAACTGATAGTGATTGAGTGTCCCTTCCATTTCAGTAAATTTTAGACATGGCATAAAATGTTTAGTGTAATTTTTTCACTAGCACAAAGAATAAGGTCCCTCAAATTCTTATATTGTTTTCACTATTCTTCTTGCAGCTTCTTGCATGTAAAATCATATTCTGCTTCTACTGTCTCTTAACAATTGACACACTTCTACGTTCACCTTCAAGAGATGAGAAAAAAAATTTACACAATTTCCTTAATATTCTCTACCTGCCTTCTCAAACTTACTGTCTTTATTCATGCTCTTCTTGCTCTTCCTAAATGGAAGAAATTGTTTTCTTTCTCAAGTTAACTCTTGCATTGGAGCTCTGGATCTAATCTCCTTAGCTTTTCTAGTACTTAGATCATTCTCTCTCTTGAATCCTTCTTTTCTTTTTACCATGTCTTCCCTGATCTTTGACTAGACTACTTTGCCATGGCATCCTTCCTCTTTCTCTAAATGTTTTCTGACTTCCATGTCTAAAGTCTGTACATTGCTGACTGTGCTCTGTCAACCATCCAGTCACTTCTTAGACTCTCATGCTGAGATTTCTGCTCCACCTTCTTATGGGGCACATGCACACCAGTGCATTCATTCTTCAAAGTTGTTGTGTAACAAAATCCCTCAGAGACCTAGTAAAAGATCTAGCCCCATACTCCTTAAAGTGGATAGGGCTGGGGCCTCTCTATTTGTATAAGTCTCCCGGATGGTTTTGAGACACATCAAATACTGGGAATTGCTGCTCTACTGGTTTTCAAGAACACTTCTTAGTCTCCAGGAATATGTGATTTTTTTGTCTGCTTCAGTCTCCCCAAACTCTCTTTCTCTCCTTCAGTTCTATAACAGAGTGCTTTCCTGGATTGGACACCACTTGAGCAGTCTTAACTCTGGCAGGATCTCAGGCTAGATTTGTTGAAATAAACCACATAAGCAATGTCCTTATGAAAAAATCCGGTCTTTGGTCTACTTTGTTCAAACTCAAATTTCATTTTTAAAAAAAAAATTGCATAAGTTTATTACTTTATCAGAATAACAATACAGATTTTTATTTTCAGTTCTACAAGCAAGTTACTTGAAATAAAAATCTTAATGCTAATGCATTTTTTTCCCTACTAGGCTGTGTTCATATTGGCATTTAGAAACTTAAATGATGACACATTTGCTTAAGAAAAAATTGATTTCTTATACTTTTGTAATGCTTTATTACTTTGCTGGTGACTAGATGAAGAATGCAGCACATGGCTCTGATTCACAAATTACATTTCTAATTCAAGGGCATATTCAATCACTGAAACACAGTTTTAGAATTAATGTTCAAATTTCCAAACATATTGAAATATTTGATAGAAAATTGAGTTGGGGGGTCCTGTGGGGGTCTCTGTACCCCCTCGGAGAATCCTAATTGAAACCAAAGTCTAATGAAGCTAATAAAAATTTAGTAGATTGACAGTTGATTGCAAGAATATGTTTGTTGCCAACTTACTAGAATTAATCTGTTCCTTATGTAAAAACAGCATATAAGGGTATTCTTCTCTTAAACTCATGTTATTTTAGCTTTCATACCTACCTTTGGATCCAAGTACTCTTATAAGATCATCTTCCCTGCAATTGCTGGTGATAATCCACACACAGATTTACATGAGTGTGCACAGCTGTGAATGTATCATGAGCCTCCTACAAATACAAGCACACACCTATGTATTCACACAAAAATACCCCCATGAAGATAACATACATATAAATTTAAATGTAACAAAGTTATATCAGGGTAGTGTTAGGCTGAGATATCTAAACCTAAATAAATCAGGAGATTCAGAAATTGGGTCCTCATAGCAAAGTGAAATTAGCACTGGTGTTATGTACTATGACAGGGTTTTTCCATTACACAGTCAGACAACCCTGCAAATGTGACATAAATATTTGGCAGATCTTCACTATTGCAAACATACGTTACTGTGTTATGTTATATAAATGGCTTCTATAATGTGGGTAATATTAAAAATAAAAGTTCTTAATTTTGTACATTATATGTAAATATTTTACATATGAGACATAGCATTAATTTTGAAGGCATAACAATATGAACAAGTGCCCTTTATAAGACAATGTTTGGTTTAAAAATGTATTTGTAATGTTAACAAAATGAACAAATGTTAAATGAGTGATAAATGAAGTGACAAGTGATAATCATAAGTGATAAATCATACGTTTGGTAAATATAAAGTAAATAATATCTCTGTTCATAAAAATGTTTTGTTTTTAGTTTATAATCTCATGAAAAGTTATATACTTGGAATACAGTAAGCCAACGGAGTTGCCTGAAAAAAAAATGAATGCAGAGTCTTAGACATAGACATTTAAACTTCTTATTTTTTGTGTATAGTAATGTATATTTAAAATAAATTTGACATTAATGGTATTTTATTGTTGCTTCTAATTTATGATAAAAATATAAATACCCACCAAAAATATAAAATACACATTGAATATAACTATTATATGTCTTGCAAATTGTCATCCAATTGCATAAGGAAATATTTCAGTGAAATTCAGTTATTTGCATTTTTGGTTGTTTATAATTTTTAAACATAATAAAAGTGTAGAAAACTCATATTTTTAATTTTCAATTTTAATTAATTAACTATAATACAAATTTTGTATCAAATAATATATAACACTGCATATGTATTCATAGCAAATGAAAGGTGACTTTCTATTAAGTCATGCAATCTCATACTATGAGCAATTTAGTCTCCAAACCAATCATTGACTCAGTAAATGGTCATTTTTATAGCAACAGGAGGCAGCCAAATGCCTAGGCAGATAGAGGAGGGTCTCCGGTGAAACCTCACCTTCAAGCCAAAAACAGCCTGAAGTCTGAAAGAATGGACTGCTGGTGCCAGATCAAACTGGCTATCCATAGTGAAAACTTCTGTTCCTGTTTGCCTGGCCTTTCCCAATTGATTCTTTCTGAATAATGCCTTTTAATCAATTCAATGTTGCCTTTTCCAATACTACCTACAGCCTGCCCCTCCCCTGCTGTGAGCCCATAAAAGCCCATAAAAGCCCCACATGGAGTTTGTTCCTGTGTTGGTACCCAGAGTGTCTGGAAGGATCCTGCAGTCGCTAACTCACATGCTGCTTCCCTCAGGGGCTGAGCAGGTAGGCCGAGAACATGGGACACCCCAGCAGTGAGTTGGTCAAAGGGGCTGAGAGACAATTCCTGTGTCAATTTGGAGTTCTTTTTTGTGCCAGGGGCTGTGCTGGTTCAGGAGATTCTAAAATTACTTAAACAATATGAACACTTCTCTAATTATTTTCTATCCAGTAGGGAAGACAGTCATTCAAAACATAACTGTATGTGGTTGAAGATGCACACATCTTTTCTATTGTTTGTAATAGAATATATAATAATTGCTAATATTTGTTGACAGTTTATGTAGCAAGAATCACACTAAGGATTTAACACCCATTAATTTGTTTAATCTTCACACTAATACAGTGGGATTGATAATAGTATTCACGTATTATAGCAGAGGAAGCTGAGGAATAGACCTAATGTAGCATGTTTAAGGTCACAAAAATTATCCAGTGTGAATTTATAAGCAATACATAAAAATAAAAATCTGTGGATAGGTAAACCACAAAATAATAATAATATTATTAACACTCTAATAATCAAAATATAGATTGTATAGTACTGGAAGCTTTTTGGCTATTAAAGATTCACCAAAATTGATAATAAGACAATCTTTAAACTATTATCTGATAAAGATACTCTTCTAGTTTGGGCTTCTAAAACAAACTACCATAAAATGGGTGGCTCGTAACAACAGAAATTTATTTCTCACAGTTCTGGAAGTGGGGAGGTCTTACCCTTCTACCATGTGAGAACTGTGAAAGGAAAATAAATCTTGGGGCTCCAAAATTTATCTAAATCTTGGGTCCCCAAAACTAAGCTAAAGAGAAAAGTCAGTTTGGGAACTGCTTGGGCAAGTTCCCAACATGACTTTTCCCATTCTATTCAAAGTCATCTCTCTGCTCACTGAGAAAAATGCATGTCTGCTTGCCTCCTTTGGAATGGCTAGAAACTCAAAAAAATGCAACCATTTTTCTCTTACCTACCTATGACCTGGAAGCCCCTTCCCCACTTTGGGTTGTCCCACCTTTGCTTGGAGTTGTCCTGCCTTTCTGGACCAAAACAATGCTCATCTTACATATAATGACTGATGTCTCATGTCTCCCTAAAATATGTAAACCAAGCTGTGCTCAGAATAGCTTGGGCACATGTCTTCAGGACCTCCTCAGGCTGTGTCACAGGTGCACGTTCTTAACTTGGGCAAAATTAACTTCCTAAATTCATTGAGACCTGTCTCAGATATTCGGGGTTCACAGGACACAGTGAAAAGGTGCCTATCCATAAACAGGGATGCTGATGCTTATGAGAAAACAAATCTGCTGGTACCTAATCTTCAGAATTGTGAGAAATGGATTTCTGTTGTTTGTAAACCACCCAGTTTATGGTAGTTTGTTACAGCAGTCCAAACAAACTACAACAGTTTCTTTAACAGATAATGCTATTTTAAAGATCATCTTACACATCAAAATTAAAAATGGTCTCTCGTTATTTAACACCTCTTCTGTTTTTATTTTTCTATGAACAACTTAAAATAACTTTGGACAGTGATATTTTGAATTAAGACCTCAACAAAGCCGATTTTGCAATGGTATACGTATTCATTTGTTCTCACAGTGCTATGAAGAAATCCCTGAGAGTGGGTAATTTATAATGGAAAGAGATTTAATTGACTCACAGTTCTGCATTGCTGCGGAGGCCTGAGGAAACTTACAATCATGGTGGAAGGCAAAGAAGAAGCAGGCACCTTCTTCACAGAGCAGCAGGACAGAGTGACTTCGAGCAGTGGAGATGCCAGATGCTTATAAAACCATCAGGTCTCATGAGACTCACTCACTGTCATGAGAACACCATGGGAGAAACCATCTCCACAATCCAATTACCATCATTGGTCCCACCCTTGACACATGGGGATTATGGAGATTATAGGGATTCAAAATGAGATTTTGGGTGAGGACACAGCCAAACCATATCAGTATATCTTCAGAATCTATTCTTACTCTATTTTTTTTTGTTGTTGTTATCTGCCTCATTTGTCCTGGAAGATTTTCACATTCTGCATGTGTCTGAATATGTTCTGCCATTTAATGTGTTCTTCCATCTGCTTCATTTCCGGCACACTGATAGCCCTTATATTTTGACCACAGGTGTGTCTCTTTGTTGTCGTTGGAAAGGATATTCAAATGATGGTGCTGTGTACTTCCTTTTATATTTCCATCAGGCAGAAGATAACTTCTGTCTGACCCACTTCAATTCACTTTTCAAGGCTCAGTCCTTATTTGTGTCTCTAGGACACATTATTGAATTGTTCCAGTACTCCTCTGAACACACATGGCCCCTTATGAAGATTTCTTTCTACCAACTAAAATTGAGTGTTTGTATGTGTGTATTCTGCTATCCTTGACTGTACATGTTTCCACCTTAGTGACCATGCTTTTACCGTATATGTATTTTCAATATCTGATGATGGGCATTACATACGACAGGGCCTGATATGTTTAGGATGAAAAATTGTTTTAAATACTAGGTTACATACATACAATACTTAGCAGATTATGAGATATACCCTGTGCTCAGGAAGCACCCATCACAGCAGCCTCCTGATAGGTCTCTACAGCTTTAGTAGTTTTTCTATTGCTGTTGTAACAAATTACCGCACACTTAGTGCATTAAAACACTATACACTTGTTATCACACATTCTCCATGGGTTAGGAACCCAGGCATGGTTTAGCTGGATATTCTGTTCAGATCCCACAGGCTTAAATCAAAGTGTCCATCAGACATGCAAACTTCATCTGAATCTATTGGCCCTTTTCCAAGCTCGCTGGTTGTTGGAACAATTGATGTGTGTTTGTGTGTGTGTGTGTGTGTGTGTGTGTGTGTGTGTGTGTGTGTGGTTGTAGAACTAGCTTCTCTCCCTAATCTTCATCATGGGCAAAGAGTCATTCTCAGCTTTCAGAGGCCATTCCCTATTTACTAACAGTTCCGAAGCTGCCTGTTTGCTTTCTTCCTCAAGGCCAGCAAAACTCATCCCTCTGACTTCTCCCACCAGCCACAGAAAACTCTACTTTTAAAGGACTCAGGAGATGATGTCAGGCCCACCCAGATCATTTCTGCATTTTAAGACGAAATGACTTGGAACTTTCATTAACTCTGAAAAATCCCTTCCCAGCAGTACCCAGATTAGTGTTTGAATAGACAGGGGACAGGAAGTCTTGGCTGTGGGCCACCTTAGAGTTCTGCCTACCACCAGCTTGTCAAACAAAACCTTTTCCTTGAGGCCCCTTTGTCAGTTTGTGACGTTCCCTTGAAGCCTTATCCAAGCTCTTCTCATGCTTGATTCTCTCCCTTTCCTCAAGTCCTACAGAAATATTAGTTCTTCTGAAGAGTGTTCTTTAATTATTTTATTTAAGTAGCTATCTTCAACCTTGTGCCTTATTTTCCCATCACGACATGCTATTGGCTTCATAATATTAATCGCAATGTCTATTTTTTTCAATTAACTTACTTGTTTATTGCTTCTCCCTCTTTAGAATATAGAATCTGTGAGACCAAGAAACTTGCATGCCTTATAATAAGTGGCATACCCAGGTGGGTGCATGACATTTAAGTAGAAAATATTTATTATTGAATGAATGAAAGAATACTAGCCTCTGAATATATATATACATATAATTTACATTCTAAAGATAACCAGTTGCTACTCACAACATAAAACCTATATGTAAGTGGAATTGCAAAAGCCTTAAAATTAAATTTCTGATTCTTTTATCTTGAAAGGACCAACCTTGGGCATTAACTTTTAAACATGAACTTAGAAAAATAATATGATAAAAAAGAGAAAAGTACAAGTAGTGTGTATCTTTTTAATAAATCATCACACATATTACTCTCTTCCAGACAAAAACATGCTCACATTACTTCTTAAGCTTTCTTCTGCTTGGAAAAGATGATGCATTAAGAAAGAGCACTGCTTACAGGATGAAGTGGGAAATTAGAGAACGAAGTCATATTTTTCGAAGCTGGAGAGATTAGCATTTTCATTTTCAGTCAGGAGCTGGGATTTTCATGCTCGCATAATCTTATTCTTCAGAAATGATTTGCATTTGCATTTAGCAGAGTAGAGTATTAAAACCAAGCACCCTTCCTAGCCTCTTTGCTTTTTTTCAACTTCTAACCAAAGAGGACAAATTAAGGGCTTAGTTTTCGGTGGGATATCATCATGCACTGTTTCATTTGTTTTCTCCCTTTAGGAGAATTAAGCCTAAGTGACTTGCTACTCTTCACAATGAATGCTAAAGTTTGCTTTATGATATTTCACATGTTTTAACAAATCATATCTTCAACATAACTTTAATGCTAAGGAATAAAGGGAATATGTTTCTGGCACTTTTAGTCTTTGCTCTTCATCATAAGATCTCTGAAGCTTGCAAGTCTTTTGTTTCATCTTCCTTTTATCAGGATTTTTGAAAAGGCAGTGATGTTAGTTAAAGCAGTTCCTTTGTATTAATCTCCAACCCACCCGCACTGTTAAGGCTTCCTGTGGGGCTCTGGCAACCCAGTTTTCCTTCTTAGACAACTTCTCTATCTCCTCTGACAGTGGGAGCCCCGTAGCTTAGGAGACTGAACTGTGTGCTTTTCCTCTGCTACTGCCATTAATAAACTGCAATGTTTATAATGACTCCATCTTATGAGGTATTTTTCTTTCATTTCCTTCTTTTTTTTTTTAATTCCTAATAATGTCCTGAACTATTAAGCACTCTGAAGTGTTATTTTATGCTAGACATTTTACATAAACATTTCATTTAATTCACACAATTCTGTGAAGTAGGTTTTGTTGCCGCTTTTGTTTTTTTTTAGAAAATAAGACTAACATAAACTTGCCCTGTATTTTATAGATGAAAAGTAGAAAGACCAGAATTTAAATCTGCCTGACATCTGAGCCCAGAATCATGATTGAAACCCTCAGATACACCTCAGTGTCTGTCCTCATCATCTGAATTGTTCCCTTGGCATTTACTATCTGTTACCCTATGTATATTATTATCTTTTTGTATGGTTATGCTCATTTCTCCCAGGGGACTCAAAACAACTCTAAGAAAATCCCACAGTAACTCCTCAGGGACTCACATCTGAAAGAAGCGCTGAACAAATGTTTCTTGACAGATGGTTTTGGTGTTACCCTGCTTGGCCTAGGTGGATTTCTTTTCTTAACTATGATAAAACATATGTAATATAAAATTTGCCATCTTAATCATTTTAAGTGTACAGTAGTGTTCACTATATACAAGTTACTGTGCAACAGATCTTTAGGACTTTTTCATCTTGTGAAACTGAAACTCTCTACTTAATAAATTTCATTTCCCTCTCTCCTCCAACCCCTAGCAGCCACTGTTCTGTTATGTTCTAAGAGTTTGACTGCTTTAGATACCTCATATAAATTGAATCATGCAGTATTTATCTTTTTGTAAATAGTTTATTTCAGTAAGCATAAGAACTCAGTGAGGCCTATTTTTGCAATGGAACATAAAATATAAAAATATAAAAAATAATACACATTCAGGTGTATTCTTTCTTGTTCAACCTATGTGTTTCCTTAATATCCAAAGTTAATCTTTCGTGAAAGCATATAGTTGTATCTTGTTTTTATGTTCATTCAGCCACTAACTCTGTATCTTTTGACTGGGAAGTAAAATTTACATTCAAAGTAATGACTGATATGGAAGGACTTCCTATTGCTATATTGTTAATTGTTTATTTTATGTCTTGTAGTTTGTCCATCTTTTTTCATTTTGTTGTTTTCCTTTGCCTATTATTGAAATTTTGGTAGTAATATGCAGTGATTTCTTTTTCATTTTCTTTTGTGTATCACCTATAGCTATTTTCTTCATGCGTACCATGAAGACTATAGAAAATCTAATACTTATAACCATCTGTTTTAAACTGATAATAACTTAACTTCTATTACATAGAAAAACTCTATTCCTTTACATCCTGCCTCCCCCATATTGTATTATCAATATTATAAACAGTCTTTTTATGTTTTGTGTCTATTAAATTAGTTTTACAGTTATAGTTATTTTTATTCTTTTGTCTTTTAAATTCTTCCCCCAACTTAAAGGTGATTTATTCATCACAATTATAGGATTACAGGATTCTCTATTTGTTTATGTATTTACCTTACCAGAGAGCTTTCTATTTTCAAATGCTTTTGGATTGCTCTCTAGCATCTTTTCATTACACATTGAAATACTTTCTTTACATTTTTTCTAATGTAAGTCTCGTGCTGATGAATTCTATCAGCTTTAGTTCATTTAGAAAGGTCTTCATTGTTCTTTCATTTTTGAAGGATAGTTATGCTAGCTATAGTATTCTTAGTTGACAGATAATTTTTTTCTTTCAGTACATTGAATATAACATCCACTTCCTTCTGCTCTATAATGATTCTGCTGAGAAATCTGCTGATGATCTCATGAGAGCTTTCTTGTATATGAAAAGTTACTTTTATCTTGCTGCTTTCAAGATCCTCTCTTTGTTTTTGAGTTCTGATGGTCCAGTTATAATATGTCTTGGCATGTGCCTCTTTGGGTTCATTCTACTGGAGTCCTTTGGGCTTGTTGATTTTGGATGTATTTTCCTTCTTCAGATGTTGAAAGTTTTCAGCCATTACTTTTTCAAATAAGCTCTCTGACCCTTTCCTGTTTCTACTCATTCTGAGACTCCCATAATACATACGTTTTCCACTTGATGGTGTTCCACAGGTCCCCCAGTCTTTCTTCAGTTTTCTTTATACTTTTTGTCTTTGTTTGTCTGATTCAATAATTGCAAATGACCTGTCTTCAAGTTCACTGATTGATTTTTCTGTTTGATCAAGTCTTCTGTTTAACCTCTCTAGTGAAATTTTAACTCAGAATTTCTATTTGGTTCTTTTTCATACTTCTCATCTCTTTGTTGATATTCTCACTTCATTCATGTATTATTTTCCTTTTTCATTTAATTTTCTGTGTTATTTTATAGCTCACTGAGTTTCTGTAACACAATTATTTTGAATTCTTTTTCAGAGAATTAATAGATCTTAATTTTTAGGGTCATGTCTGGAGATTTATGTTTTTTTTTTGTATTGGGCTTTTATTCTGTATCTTCATATGCCTTATTATTTTTTGCTGGGATTTATGCATTTGAAAAGGCAGCCACTTCTTCCAATATTTAAGAACTATCTTTATACAGGGAAAGACCTACATCAATCAGCCCAGCTACAGAGTCTCGGGACCTCTCAAACATTTTCTGGGAATGAGTCTTCTCTTTGCACATGTAATTTCCCATTTAAAAAGGTTTGCCAGTTTCTCTTTTAATACCCCATACTCTCATGCCCTCTCTATTGTCTGTCTACAGTACCACAAGTTTTCTGGTGCTGCAACAACCCTCCTCAGTCTCCTTTGTTCTCAGACACTCCCAGGTATCTAAAGTATGCTGTTTTCTAGTTAGCACTTCAAGTCAGGAAAGACAGAAACCAGACTCTTAGAAAGCTCCTTCCAAAGCTGAACCACTGGACATATATTTCACTCTTCTCTCTCTTTCTCCCAAGGAAAAGCTGCTAGTTAAGAGTTTTCTTCTAATTGGGCCAGCATGTATTGGCTTGGGGAAGGAGCTACAGTTTGTGAAATGAAATGGCTTTTCTTACACATTTTAATGCAGGTCCTATTGGCAATGTGGCTGTTTTTGACTTTGTCTGAGGTACAGTGACTTCTTAGCAGTTTCTGGAGTTCTCATAAAGGCTTTTTAGACTTTATATTGTTTAGTAGTAAGGGTCTCAGTGGGAAAACAAAGTCTAAAACTTTTTATTCCACCATTTTGCTGAAGTTCCTCTTCTATTCATTTATTTATATCTGTGTTATCAAAACCTTAACCCAACTTTCTTTCACACCTCTTTTTAATAATACTTTTTTCCATAATTCCTGATCTCTTCCAAAAATGAGAGGTTTAAATATACTATTTGGTTTACATAATTTTCTCTGAGTTTGTTCCTAACTTTCATTCTCTTCCTCCAATGAAACCAAGTGTTCCCAAATAATAAATCTGGTCAGTGTAAGCCAGGAAATATAAAAACTTTAGGTTAAATTTTTGCAGATTTATTATTTTAACAAACTTATAGCTGTCTTTCAATATCTCTCGTTTCGTTGTTTTCATTAAGAAGAAATATACACACTCCAGATGTAGTATGCATATTTTAAATTATGTGCTAATAGTTGTAATAAAATGATAATAATATAGCCATTTGTTGATGTTCATTTCAAATGAAATCTTCTAATGAACTGGGTTTTTAAGGGGAAAATATAAGAAAAAGCCACATGTTCTTTAAGTATTTCCTAATTATTCAATCATGATGAGTCTGATCGAAGATGAAACAAGAGCAATTATCCTCAGTGAAGTGAGTAATTTAGAATTTAATATTCCAAACTCCCAGTTTTTGAAAACTCAACCACAAAAAATCTAAACTTGGCACTGGTTTCCTACCTCTCAACTCAAAAGATGTAAAATTACATTTTGATGAAGATCATTTGTAGCATACCTAGTGGTTACTTAATTAATTAATTTTCCACATTAGCTGTAGCAATTGCTTTACTCAGTTCATATAAATAATAGCCCTCTTTCTATATTCTCAGGCTTGAGCTATATCTATAAACTGGTGCATGAGCCAAAACAAATATATTAATATAGAGATGATAATTTAAGTAAAAAAATATAAAATGGACAAAGAGAATCTTCACAAAAATTAAGCAACATTTATGCCTTTGTTTAACTACAGTAGAATATTGCACAGATTATATTCTTACAAGGCTTAGGCACTTTATAAATGTTTTATAGTTATAGATAAATTAATGAAACAAAACAATTCCATAAAATAGATTCTGTAATTATTGCCGTTTCTCAAAGACTAAAACTGAGGTATAAAGTAGTTAAATAACTTGTCTAAGGTTAAAAAAAAAGTAGTTATCTTAGAAATTAAAAACGTAGAATTTGATTCCAAACCAAAATTAACCATGATCTTCTGTACACTGAGTACAGGGTATATGCACTCCACTCCTACTTCCACACACACACTTACATACACAGAGGAACATACAGTTATTTCTCATTATTCATGGGGGATATGTTCCAGGACCTCCCACAAATACAAAAATAATAAAATTGATATAAAATTGCATAACATTTGCATATAGTTTACGTACATTCTTTTGTATGCTCTAAATCATCTCTAGATTATTTATAAGACCTAATAAAATATAAATCTATGTCTGTAGGTATTATATTGTTAGATAATGATGGCAAGAAAAAAGTTGGTACATGTACTGTACAGTTACAATTTTTTCTAATATTTCTGATCTGTGGTTGGTTAAATCTACAGATGTGAAAGACTTGAATAGAGAAGACCAACTGATTGGTTATTTTTACTAGTATACTTCTGGAATTATATACATGTATTTTTTATTGTCTCAATAATACAATAAAATATGTATGATATTCATTTCCATTTTATAATTAACAAAACTAATATGTATAACTAGTTAATTTTCTTAGAAACACTAGGTGAATAAGTTTCAGAATCAGGATCTGAAGCCAGTGCTTTCTGATTCCAAAGCATGGCTTTATCTTGGATGCCTACTAGGAACTGAACTGAGTTCCTTCCAAAATTCACATGTTGGACCCCTAGTCCCTAGTGAGACTTTTTCGGAGAGAAAGCCTGTGAGGAGGTGAGAGAGATTAAATAAGGTCATAAGCATGGGTCCCTAATCCAATAGGACTTGTGGCCTTATAAGAAGAGAAAGATGTAGCAAAGCCCCCTCTCTACTAAGTAAGGACATGTGAGAAGGCAGCCATCTGCAAGTTAGAAAGAGAGCCTTCACCAGAAACCAAATTAACTGGCCCCTTAATCTTGGACTTTTGCACTGGAGAACTGTGAGAAATTAATTTCTGTTGTTGAAGCCAGTCAGTCTGTGGTACTTAGTTATAGTAGCCCGAGTAGACTAATGTAATGCCATTACTTCATTCTCAACTAAACACTAAGACTCTATCTGTAGATTTCTTAACAAAAACTATACAGGACTCTACCTAGGGGATTTCAAAAACTATAATGCCAAAGTGTGATGGTCTATAGTAACTCTAATCCACTCTGCATCAGTTTGCTGTGGCTACTGTAGCAAATTACCATAAAAATTGTGTTTTAAAACAACAGAAATGTATCTTCCCACAATACTGAAGCACAGAGGGCCAAAATGAAGGTGTTGGCAGGCCACCGTCGCTACTGAGGCTCCAGGGAAATATTCTTTTCTTGCCTTTTTCATCTTCTGGTGGCTGTCAACATTCTTTGCCCTGTGGCTTCCTTCTAATCTTCAAGGCCAGAATCCTCAAGTGTCTATCTGTTTTTTCTTCACATAACCTACCCCTCTGTGTGTAGTAAAATGTCTGTCTCCCTCTTATAAGGATAGAAGTAATTTCTTTTAAGGCCCAGTTGGATAATACAGAACAATCTCTCCATCTCAAGATCCTGAATTTAATCACATTTGCCAAGGTTTTGTGTTGTCCTTGTTGTTGACATATAAGAAAACATTCACAAGTTCCATGGATTAGAAATAGGATATCTTTTGGAGGGAGAGGCATATATTTCAGCCTACCACACGCTGTAACTCAAACTTATTAATATTTTATCCATTTTTACCACATTCTTTGGACTCCAGGAAAGGAGAAATTCTACATCCTTGCCAGACTAATTGCAACACCTGTAGTGGGGATCCCATTTCTTGTGGTTTTATTTCATGACCTTTTCCCATTAATTATCCCTTTACTCTTTCTTTTGCATTAGTCTCTCCTTTTATATGGACTCTTTTCCTAAAGACTAAAATGATGTATACATATACCTTAGCACCTTTGTTTTAATGCTATCAAAAACAAAAACAAAAAACTTTTAGTCTTCATTGAAATTTTTTTTCTGTAAAGATTTTACTCTATTTCTCTTTTCTTTCATTCCCAAATTTCTTAATTACACCAACATTTGTAATTCTTCAATAAGATATCTCTGATGTTTTCTGATTGGTTTTAGAGTGAAAGTTCAGGCAGTTTAACATAACATTAAAGATTGCTTCAATGTCAATTTCTACTTGGGATTCTGGTTTCTTCTACTCATGATATATTACTGTGACTTAATTTCTCCCAAAATGCATGTGATGGATTACACAGGAGCACTGATTCCTTATATCCCCTTCCATTTAATATGAGGAGGCTGTATGACTACTTTGCCAATATGATGAATTTTAGACTTTAAATCCTCTGCCAGTGTCCAGGATAAGACCTTAACATAACAGACTGGCAGCATCCATTTCTCTCTGCTAACCCTCTCCAGGAGCACTCATCTACCATGTAAGGAGGCTGGGTATCCTAACTAGGCTTGGATGCCATGCGTTGTTGCTACGGTCAATAGTCCAAGCTTAGTCTATCCTTCCTATCATCTTTTACAAGGTTTTAGATATAAAAGTGAAAGTGGTGCCACATATAACCTTTAAACTAGTCAAAAACCAACAGGCCTCAAGAGATTACTTTGTTAATCTATTTTAAAATCAAGCGCTTCTAAGAATCTTAAACACATTATTTTACAGAAGACCCACACAGGGTTTTTTTTGTTTTTTTTTTTTTTTTTTTTAAGAGAGAGAAGAGACTATCCTATCAAATAACCTAACAATATTAATGAAAGTTGTAAAATTTTTATGATAACTATGTCACTCACAAAGAACAATGGCTTAGAATGAAAGGAACACAGACAGCACAAAATAAAAAGAGAACTTACAGCCCACCTAGTCTTCTAAACAACCACAGGAAGCCTGTGTAGTTACTAACATAGGCCAAAAACAATAATTCAAAGGAGAAAACCCAGGGACTAGAGTTAAAATTTACAGAATACATTTCCAGGAAGCAGTACTCAGCTTTAATCATGAAATTGGTGACATCTTCCAGACTGGCTTTCAAAGTTTCTATGAACAGTGACTATTATGTGGCTATGAATTTCCGTTTTGAGTGGGAATGGCTATTGTGGTTACACTGCTTCTGTCTTATCATTGTATATTGTTTTATGTTATGTTTTGTTTTTCCTGGAGCAGGAATCAGCAGGTGACTTATCAATTCAGTTCATGCATTTATAGGATGAGAGAGATCATGCTCAAAAAATGATATCTAAGGAGCATCATAACACCTAGATCTAGTTTAGATTATAAAATTCAGGAATCTGAGTTAATGCTGTATTGGGAGAAAGCTTTAAAGGTGTGAAGATAGAGTTAATGTATTTATCATGGGGAGAAATTATAAAGGGGTAAATTCAGCAAGATAATATAACAGTTATAAATATATATATACACTCAACACTGGAGTGCCCAGATACATAAAGCAAATATTATTAGAGAAAAAGAGAGATATATACCCCAATACAGTAATAACTGAAGATTTTAACACTCTACTTTTATCATTGGACAAATCTTCCAGAATGAAAATCAACAAAGAAATATCAGACTAAATCTCTCTTCTTATAGCCTTTGTCTTGAAATCTATTTGGTCTGAAATAAGTACAGCTATTCTTGCTTTTTTTTTTTTTCATTTCCATTGGCATGACATATCTTTTGTCATCTCTTTATTTTCAGAACACCCAAAATTACCCTAAGCAAAAAGAACAAAACTAGAGAAATAACATTACTAGACTTCAAATAGTACAACAGAGCTATAGTAACCAAAATGGCATGGTACTGACATAAAAACAGACACATAGATCAGTGGAACAGAATAGCGAACCCAGAGATAAACCAATACCTCTACAGTGAACTCATTTTTGACAAAGTTGCCAAGACCACACATTGAGGAAAGGGCAGTCTCCTCAATGAATGGTGCTGGGAGAACTAGACATTCATATGCAGAAGAATGAAACTAAAGCTGGATCTCTCACCATATATATAAATCAAATATCAAAATGAATTAAAGAAACCTATGACTTCAAACTATAAAATTACAAAAGGAAACATTGGGGACAGTCTTCAGGACATTGGAACGGGCAAAGATGTCTTGAATAATATCCCATAGCACCAGCCACCAAAGCAAATGGGACAAGTGGAATCACGTCAAGTTAAAAAGCTTCTACACAGCAAAGGATACAATCAGCAAAGTGAAGAGCCAACCCACAGCATGGGAGAAAATACATGCAAACTACCCATATGACAAGGGATTAATAACCAGAATATATAAGAAGCTCAAAAAACTCTATAGAAAAAATTTAATAACTCAATTTAAAAATGGACAAAAGGTCTGACTAGACATTTCTCCAAAGAAGATATACAAATGACAAACAGACATATGAAAAAGTACTCAACATCAATGATAATCAAAGAAATGCACATCAAAACTACAATAAGTAGTCATCTCACTCCAGTTAAAATGGCTGATATCCAAAAGTCAGGCAATAACAAAGGCTGGTGAGTATGTGAAGAAAACGGAACGCTTGTACACTATTGGTGGGAATGCACTTTAGTACAACAACTATGAAGGACGGTTTGGTGGCTCCTCAAAAAATAGAGCTACCATACAATCCAGCAATTCCAGTCTTAAGTATACACCCAAAAGAATGAAAATCAGATATATACTGAAAAGCTATCTATACTCCTGTGTTTGTTGCAGCACTATTCACAATAGCTAACATTTGTAAGTGACCTAAGTATCCATCAAAATATGAATAGATAAATAACATGTGGTACATATACACAATGGAGTATTATTAAGCCATAAAAAAGAATGAGATCCTGTCATTTGCAACATAATGGACAAAACTGGAAGTCATTACGTAAGTTAAGTAAAATAAGCCAGACACAGAATGACAAACTTTGCATGTTCTCACTTATCTGTGGAAGCTAAAAGTTAAAACAATTGAACTCATGGAGATAGAGAGTAGAAGGGTGCTTACCAGAGGCTAGGAAGGGTAGTGGGGCAATAGGGCATGGGGATGACTAATGGTTACAAAAAATAGTATAAAAAATGAATAAGTATTTGATAGCACACATGTGACTGTATTAAAAATAATATAATTATACATTTAAAAATAAATGAGTATAATTGGATTGTTTGTAACACAAAGCATAAATGCTGGAGGTAGTGGATACCTCATTTTCACTGACCTGGTTATTACACACTGTGTGCCTGTATCAAAATGTCTCATATAACCCACAAATACAAACAGCTACTATGCATCCACAAAAATTTAAAAAATACATTAATTAGATACATTCTTCATTTAAATACCTTAAAATCTATTAAAAATTAAATTAAAAAAATAAAATGCCAGGCCTGGTGTTGGGGCTCATGCCTATAATCCTGGCACTTTGGGAGGCAAAGGTGGGTGGATGGCTTGAGTACAGGAGTTTGAGACCAGCCTGGGCAACATGGTGAAACCCTGTCTTTACAAAAAAATACAAAAATTAACCGGACATGGTGGTGCATGCCTGTAGTCTCGGCTACTTGAGAAGGCTGAGGAGATGGTAGGAGCCTGGGAGGCAGAGCTTGCAGTGAGTGGAGGTCTTGCCACCACACTCAGCCTGAGTGACAGAGCGAGACCTTATTTCAATAAACAAATAAATAAATATTAGATACTATGTTGTATAACTCATTTTCCCACATAAAATAGTACCCTGATGCTTCTCTATATACAACAAGCTTGAAAACAAATTTGTCTCTTATTGCTGTGGGTAGATACAAGTCAAACAGATGAAAGTATCGATTGAGAAATTTACCTTAAAATAAATTCACTTAAATTATCCAAAAATATTATTTCATCAATGTCCCAAAACATTTACAATCATGCCAAGCAATTTATAAATTATTATATTTTCATATGTCTTTTTTCAGTCATACTGCTATCAGTTTTGAGATTTAAAATCATTAAGATATTAACAGTAATTCTTAGCCGAGAATTATCTCTATCTTGTCATTACTTCTGGTTGAATATATTCACTTCTTTAGAGCTAACTACATCTCCTATTTCATATATTTTGAGATTGTCAGCACAATTTTATGTGGAAGACAGAGAAAGAAAATTTAAGCATGAGGAAATATATTTATATTTAACAATAGAATAAGATTTGTTAGTCTGTACTTGCATTTATGTACTAAAAGTTTTCATGAAATAAATAAACTAACTTGAAATATTATATCTCTTTTAAAGTCACATGTAAGTAACATATATATATATATATATATGGAAATCACAATCCTGTTAGGATAACTTCAAAGTAGAGACCAAATTTGCTTAATCTTTTTATTACCTTATGATGCTCTCTTAATTAGCTTGGGTTGCTATAAAAAAATCCCATAGACAGTGACTTAAACAACAAATATTTATTTCTTGTAATTGTAGAAGCTGGGAAGTCCATGATAAAGGTCATCAGCAGATTCGGTTCTTAGTGGTGGACCCCTTCTTGGTATGTGGTTTTACTAATTTTATTCTTCTGCTTATGAATATCCAGTTTCCCAGAATTATCCTCATTGTATGCTCTTTGGTGACTTTCTCAAAATGGCCTGACTTAAATGTGTAGATTTATTTCTGGGTTTCTTATTCTTTCCTGTTGGTTTGTTTGTCTGTTTTTATGTCAGTATCTTGTTCTTTTGGTTACTATAGCTTTGCAGCATAGTTTGAAGTAAGGTGGTGTGATGCTGTCAGTTTTGGGTTTTTTTGTTTGTGTTTTGGTTTTGCTCAAAATTGCTTTGGCTGTCCTAGGTCTTTTGTCATTACATATAAATTTTAGGATTTTTTTTTTCTGTTTCCATGAAGAATTTCACTGGCATTTTGATAGGGATTGCATTGAATCTGTACATCACTTTAGATAATATAAACATTTTAACACCATTAACCTTTTAAGTCTATGAAAATGGGATGTCCTTTAATTTTTTGTGCCTTCTTCAATTTCTGTCATCAGTCTTTTATAATTTTCATTGTAGAGATCTTTCACTTCTTCACTTAAATTTATTCCTATGGATTTTTTTTTTTGCAGCTATTGTAAATGAAATTGCTTTATTGATTTCTTTTACAGATTGTTTAATATGGTCGTATATAATTGCTAGGGATTTTTGTGTGTTGATTTTGTATCTTGCAATGTTCTTGAGTTTACTGATCAGTTCTAAAAGTTTCTGGTGGGAGATTTCCTAAATATAAGACCATGTCATTTGCAAACAAACACAATTTGACTTATTTCTTTTCAATTTGTATGTCTTTTATTTCTCTCTCTTGCTTAATTGCTCTTCTAGGTTTTCTAGTACTGTAAAATAAAAGTAAAAAGGGGTGAAAGTGTTCATCCTTGTTTGTTTCAGACCTTAGGGAAAAGGCTTTCAGTTTTTCCTCATTCAGTATGATATTAGCTGTGGGATTGTCATATATGATCTTTGTTGATTGAGGTATGCTCTTTTTAAACCCAGTTTATTGAGAGTTTTTATCACAAAGGGATGTTAAATTGTATTGAGTGCTTTTTCTGCATCTATTGAAATGGATATATGGTTTTCTCCCTTGGTTCTGCTAATATAACATATCATATTTATTGATTTGCATATGTTGAAACAGCCTTGATTCACTGAACTGAAACTCACTGGATCATGTAAAATGATCTTTTTAGTGTGTTATTGGGTTTGGTTTGCTTGTATTCTGCTGAGGATTTTTGCATCTGTAGGATTCTTTGTGACTTTATAAAAAGAGCAGATAAAATAAGTGACAAAATGTACTTTCTGGAATAATAATTAAATTTAATTTTCTGTAAATATATAAATACAATGACCTTATCTCAGGTCTAAAAGAATTGGTACATTCCTAAGACATCTATGGGTAAAATTATTTTCTCTGTCCACATTTGCTCCTGATTCTCTTATTTTCTTGGTCATATTCTGTTACAACTTTTAGTTAGAATAGTCTTGGTTCATATAGGACAGAAAGAGTTATTTTTCAAGTTACAATTTCAGTACAAATGGCATCATATTGCAACTTTGTGCTAAAAATGCCAGGCATGTTTTTATTATTATCTAGAAATACTATTCCTGATTATTCTTGATGCTCCCACCTCTTTGTCTTTCTTTTTATATTTCTGAGTCTATTAGAATGTGGAAATAGGTTTACTATAATGATTCTTCTGATTGGAAAAACAGTTCGCAAACTGTACCAGACCCTAAAATGAGATGTGTTACTCCTAAAGTAATACTCTCAAATCTCCTTTCTACTGATCAGGATAATGAAGCCTATGGGCAATGACTGAATGAAGTCTTAGAGAAAACAGGATAATACATGTAAATCCAAAGATGAAATTATATATCATGTACTGGGTGCCAAGATATAGAAAAGTAAAGGGTATTTTTATGATATTCTATATTTTTTTAACCGTTGTTTGAATAGGAAGATGGCCCTTTTATATGTAGATCATTTCTAACACCTTTTATGGTTTCAAAAATAAAAGAATAATATGCATGTAGTTGCTGATTTGAAAATATCTCAACTTTTGCATATTCTTCCTAAAAATGTGTAGAACTATGGATCTAAGCCCAGTGTCTCAAGCAAAACAAACAAAAAACCCTAGAAATAAACTCAATTTAATTATTAGTAGTTATTAAATATTGATATTATTTCAGTGTATCAGTTTGATAAATTAGGATGTCTTTTCCTGAAAAAAAGTTCAAGTTGCATAAAACATAGTCATTGCATACAGAAAATGTTCATGTGTTTTCTAAGAAAATTGTTAGGGGTTAGCACTTTAATCATAAGTGTATAAATCTCTACCTACTTGGAAGTTTCAGTTAAAAATTTGTCAGATTTTATCAAATTTTAAAATGCAAGTGTCCTTAATTATATACTGAGAGATAATATAGTTTGAAACACTTATTTTCCACAGTATAATCTTGAATCAGCAAGGCCTTGATTACTTACTCAGTAGGATGCCTTTGAATTGGTTAAATCAAATAACTGTCATGTTGGACAATGCTTGGAGTACTAATGAAGTCGATGGAAATGGGAAAAATGCCAAAATAGACTTTTGAGAAGGGAAAAAGATGATGAGGAAAATTATATATTATTCAGTTTAGGTGTAAACATCCATCAGTCCCTATTATGTTATAACAGTTTATTATTCAAATGCATACTTTGAAAGAAGAATAACAAACTGATAAGCAGTTAGTTTAATTTTTAATAAATACCAAAGGTTAAAAGAGAAACATTTTTGTCTTGTACAAGCCATCTGTATTTGATTAAAGTAAAAAACGTGAAGAAACTTACAAGAATAAGCTTTTGTTAAACTTTCTCTTTTGTAATAAAAAATCACTAATGTGCCAAACAAATGTTTATTTGACATTTAATTACTTGCTACCAGTAATAAATAGCAATTAAAATTAAAATTTCAAAATATTTTGAACATTATAACATTTTTACATGCATATAATATTGAAGACATAAATATTTATATTATTCAAAAGGAATGATAATTTCTTTATGGCAAGAGAAGCCATTTCTGAATTAAATTAGTGAATTTAATAATTCAATTTTGTTTCTCAAAATTAAATTAAAGGCTTCGAGTCATCTGTCTATTCTAGATAGCATTGTTCTATTTTTTACTTTTAAAATTTACATTGAAATTTAACAAAATTTTCTATAAGATCTATGAATCTTTTTTGTTATTGTTAGGCTTATGATTATATGTCCTTAACTAAAAAGACACTGACCTTTCTAATTTCTTGTAATTAAAAATGTCTCCAGATTTCAGTAACTCTGTGTTCAAAACCTTAAGCATCTTTGCTTTTTGTTTTTACCTGTAATCTAATCATTCTTGATTTTCGTCAATGCTTTTTTTAATAGTTCTCAAAAATGTTTACTTTTTAAACATTGTAATCATCATTAGTTCAAGGCCATGTCACCAGACACTTGTGCAACTGCTAAAACTCTTAATAGGCTCTACTTTCCTGAAGTGCCCTCCTCTTCCAATACAAATTACACAGTCCTAAGAGGTTACATCCTTAAAAATTCCTAACAACTCTCTGTTATCTAGGTCAAGTCCATAGCTTTTTGTCTCATATTCAAACGATTCCTCAAACTGGTCTTAGTTTCAGCTACTAAATTTATTTTGAATTTCTTTTCTGAACAAACCATTTATTCTTAGACTTTATCTGACCTGCACATGCATCTTCTACAGTTTTAAGCCTCTTGATACCTATGTCCTAATGTTTCCTAAAGTATTGCAACAATTAACATTCCTGCCAGCAGAAGTGTTTCCATACATCATTTCCAAAACTCCATAATTTTGTTTTCAATAATAGCATTTTATAATTATGTATTCACATAATAGTTGTCTTCAGAAAGACAGTTAATAGTATTAACTGGTTAAGAATAGATGTAAAATAATTATTAATATACTTAAAATATATGATTTGCTATATTACAACCACCATGCTAAACAGTTTGCATGTACGAATTCATTGAATACACTCAGCAAATTGGTTTGATTATACAAATGAGAAAAATGCAGTCTAGGAAGATAATATCCCAAATTTATAAGACTAGCAAGTGATGTAGTTACACTTCCAGCCTATGTTTTAACATAGCACGTGATATTGTTGAGAATATAAAATGGAATTGCAGAGTAACTGAAATAGCTTCCTTTTTGGCATGCATTAAATGTTGAAAGAACAGTAACATAAAAATACAAATTCTGAATTCCTTGTGTGCAGAAGCATTGCTTATTCATTTCTATGTTTAATAGGACATGTAAATGTTCAATAAACACTTTCTTAATTGAGCAATTCTTTTGTCATTTATACACCAGACACAAACATACTCACACTATTTTTTCTTTACAAATTTATAATTTCTTTTCCCCACATAGAAACAAAAAGGACATTTATATTAATACAAAAGGTAATTTTTTTAAACCACTGTTTGGATTTATTTACACTTTTTTTCATTTACTGTCTGGAATTAGCCTAGGAAATTTGATCCATTAAAATTATATTTTTATTGTTTTAATAAATAGTTATTAAGTATCTAAAATATTTCAGATTCTCTTGTATTTTCTGGGGAGACTCCTGTTACATTTCTAAAACAAAAAGTCCTTGGCCTGTTGGAATCTAGATTCTAATAGAGGAGACAGACAATAAACAACATAAATAAGCAAAATGTATACTGTTAGGCAAAGATAGTGATGAATATTTAGAAGAAAAGCAGAGAAGGAATAAAGTAGAGTATGTGCAGAGGTGTGGAACTTTAGATTGACTTGCCGGGTAGAACTTCATGGAGAAAACTTAGAATAAGAATCTGAAAGATGTGTGAGATTTAATCACGTGGATTTGTTAGAATAGGCTATTGCAAGCAGAAGAGAAAGAAATACCAAAGTTGGAGGTGGGTCGTGTGCCTGGAATAGTCAAAGAACAATAGAAGGTCAGAGTGATGAACCTAGAAGAGGAGAAGACAAAATACAAGAGCAGGATTCGGCATCACTTTGCAGAGAGACGGGGGGCTGAGGTAGAGTTTGGAACACAGGACTAATAAAATCCAATGCATGTAAACAGGCTCTTGTCTTCTGCCTATTCTACTGACAATACGTTTATGGGAGAAGGACTGGAGAAGGGAGATTTTTCTTTTTCTTGAGACAGAGTCTTGCTCTATTGACCAGGCAGATCTTGGCTCACCGCAACCTCTGCCTTCTGGGTTCAAGTGATTCTTCTGCCTCATCCTGCTGAGTAGCTGGAACTACAGGTGCGCACCACTATGCTAGGCTAATTTTTGTACTTTTGGTAGAGATGGGGTTTCACCATGTTGGTCGGGCTGGTCTTGAACTCCTGACGTCGTGATCCGCCAGCCTTGGCCTCCCAAAGTGCTGGGATTGGCCCTCTTCCATGTGTACTTCACTTCCTTTCGTTCCTGCTCTGACATTTTATTTTTATTTTTATTTGAGACGGAGTCTCACTCTGTGGCCCAGGCTGGAGTGCAGTGTAGAATCTCGGCTCACTGCAACCTCAGCCTCCTTGGTGAGCCACTGCACCCGGCCGGAGAAGAGAGATTTTTAAGGATGTTAGTAAAATAATGTAGGAAAAAAATAATGAAGTATTAGATGTGGGAGGCCATAAAGAGGTGGACAGGAGGCCACATTTTCAAGGTAGAATAATGTGATTCACTGACAGTGGGATTTGAGGTGTTAAAGAGCTGTCAGGGATGATTTCAAGATATTTGAACTAAACAATGGAAGGAATGGAGTTCTATTTACTGAGATGGGGAAGATCATCAAAGAAGTTATTACGGGGGTAGGTAGGTGGGTGGGAAAACAATATGAGGAGCCTGGTTTGGAGGATGTAAGTTTAAAGCAGGAAAGTTACTAGAATCCAACAATCATTTCCCACACCATCCTCCAGTAACAGGCTAGTTCAGACTAACCTCACTGCTCCATGAATAATTGCAACATTCCTATTTATTTAGTTAATTAGTTAGTTAGTTATTTAGAGATAGGGTCTTGCTATGCTGCCCAGGCTGGTCTTCAACTCCTGAGCTCAAACAGTCCTCCCACCTTGGCCTCCTAAAGTGCTGGGATTATAGGTGTGAGCCACCAAGTCCAGCCTATAATTTCTTACTGTTCTTTTTTTCTTCTTGCTTCCTACAGTACTGTGTCAACTAGAGTGAAAATTATACGGAGTGTCACTGCTGCTGCTCAAAACTCCCCCACGACCTCCTAACTCACAATAAAAGCAGGTTTCACTATGGTGCTTTTCATTTGGCCAACGACAACCTCTCTGATCTCATTTCTTCTCATTTTCTCTCCTCACCTTGTGCACCAGACATTTTTTTTTTTTTTTAGCAGTGGTGAATCCCTATGGGACTGCAGTAACTTGGTTCTTGCCTCCTTGGAGGAAAGAATTTGGCTGAGTAGAATAAGACAGAGTGGGAGACCACAGCAAGTTTTAGAGCAGGAGTGAAAGTTCACTAAAAAGTCAGAGCAGGGCCGGGCGTGGTGGCTCACGCCTGTAATCCTAGCACTTTGGGAGGCCGAAGAGGATGGATTATCTGAGGTCGGGAGTTCGAGACCAGCCTGGTCAACATGGCGAAACCCCATCTCTACTAAGAATACAAAAATTAGCCAGGGATGGTGGAATGTCCCTGTAATCCCAGCTACTCGGGAGACTGAGTCAGGAGAATTGCTTGAACCCAGTAGGTGGAGGTTGCAGTGAGCAGAGATTGTGCCATTGCACTCCAGCCTGGGCAACAGAATGAGAATCTGTCTCAAGAAAAAAAAAGATCAGAGTAGGAATGAAAGGAAGTAAAGTACACATGGAAGAGGGCCAAGCAAGCGACTTCACAGATCCAAGCACCCCGTCCAGCTCTTGACCTGGCATTTTAAACACTGACATGGTTCTGAGGTTTGCGTTTCTCCTCCCTTGACCTTTCCTGGAGCGGGGTGTCCACATGTGTAGTGCCATGGGAGGGTCAGATGTGCAGCGTGCTTCCTGAAATTGTGCACATGCTCATTTGAGGCATTTTTCCCTAGCCAATCAAGTGTTCCTAGAGGAAGGTCATATACCAGTTAAACTGCACTATTTTGCCTCTTAGTGCCCATGCTTGAACCTCGCTCACCCAACTCTTGAGATCTTTTTGGGAAGCAGCTGATCACCAGCTTCAGGTGTTTCTATCAGTTGGAAGACTGCCATTCCCTGGCACCAGCTGTAACCAATTATTATTTTAGAAAGACAGTTAACAACCTCCTGAACATCACCTAATGGTTGCCTGACATTCTTGGTGTTGGGAGGGGGGCCTCTCCTGCCATGTCCTGTTTGCCTAACTACCTACCCTAACAGTTCTACACACTGCTCGCTGTTCTTTCCACCTTTAATACACATGTTTGCCCGAGGCCTCTGAGTCTGCTGCTCTCATTGCCTGGAATATTCTACAGCAGTTACCTAGAGGCTCACCCCTTCATGTTTAGTTAGGTTGCTGCTCACATGGCCAGTTTTATTAGAGACACCTTCCCTAAAATTGTTTTTCTAAAATACCTAGTGTATCTCCCTTAATTACCTTAATACCTATTTTTCTTATCTTGTTAATTTTAAAGCCCGTAGTGACATCCTTTTAAACTTTACTTAACATATACTCTCATAATGCTTACTTGGCACTGGACACAGTTCTAAGATCTTTACAAATACTCCTTCATCTGATTCTCCTAATATAATACCTGGGTGTGGTAGGTACTATTATTCTCCTCATTTTACGAAAGAGGTAACAAAACTACAGAGTTTAAGAAGTTTTCCCAAGCTGACACATCTGGAGAGGTGAGGCCAACATGCAATGCCCTTAAGCACTCCACCATGCTATTATACGTGTTTATTTATCTATCATTTCTTTCCTCCCACTAGAATGGAAGCTCCTCGAAAGAAGGAACTTTGCTTTCCTGCACTATTGTATCTCCACCACCTAGAAGAATCCTGCACAAAGGTGGGATATTGAATATTCATGAATGGATGGAAACATAGACACTTCATCACAGGACAACATATGACAAATAGTCACGATACTTAGAAACATGAAAATTGTTCTGAGACATCAGTTGCCTCCAGTGGGGTCTCCAGTGTTTTTAGGACTTCAGTTCAAGAACCACTAAACCTGGACCAAGACAAATCCTTTTTATTGCTACAAGGCATAGTGTAAATTTCAGTAGCTTAGATTTTGAAACGTTTAGAACAAGTGTGCCTTTGATCTAATTCTCCATCTGATGCCTACTATATTTGTAAACATGGACAAATTGCCTAATTTTCCTGTTCTTTTTTTTTTAGTTGTAATAAAAGCTAATATAAATAGCTTGCCTTAGGAACCATTGACAGTAATAACAGACTTATGCATGCAAAGGATTTTGAACAGTGCCTGACAAATAATGAGCACTCGGTAATTGTTGCTAATAAGATTATTTTTATTGTTTGGTTGTTGTTTAAAGAATCTATAATTCCATTTTCTCAGCAGATGTTTATCTTAATGAAAACATGATGGAAATTTTTCCCTCGTACTTGCATCATAAATAGGTTGCAAAAAGCTTTCAGTCAATTATTGGTCTTGGGATAGTACAGAACCAATATGGACTCATGCATGTGTATATTATTGCCATAGAATTAGGGCACAGAAATATACATATGCATGTGTTCAAGAAACAACTGGGATTTGGAGTCATGTGATATGAGGGGTAAGACATTTACATATACACATTAGTGGCTGCATATATCATCTATTCTAAAGAGCGTGACATACAACTTGCATTTAATAAGCTGAACCACATAATCTCAGTTTATGTTATTTATTACATACAAATAGAAGAAATGCTGTCATTGTGGTGAGAAGATAATTGGACTAAATAAGAAGCAAAATCCAACTATGGTAAATGCTTTTTATATCACGTATATACAATACAGAGAAAGGCTTAAAATCAAAGAATGGAAAAAGACATGACATGAAAATATTAAAAAGACAATCTGGTATATATATTAATATGAAATGAAATAAACTATCAGTCTTTTTTTATTACTAGAAATAAAAAAAAGATACTTCATACTGAAAAAAAGTCAACAGGGAGATATAAAAATTCTACGTTTGTATGCATCTAAAACCATGACTTCAAAACATGTAAAACAAAGTCTGTATGACCTAAAAGGAAAAGCAGACAATTTCAAATTAGCCAATTTTGAGCTCCTTCTATCAGTGATTGAACAAACTGAAAAATATATTGAGAACATAGTATATTTGAACAATATGATTGCAAGCATAAATTAATGGATATAGAAAGAACTCTAATTTCCCAAATTGCAATATGTATATTATTTTCAAGCACAGAGAACATAAAATGATAACCATATCTTAGGCCTAAAGTTTGTTTCAATAAACGTCAAAAAATCAAAATAATATAGAAGATTTCATCTAACTATAATATAATAAAACAAGATGAATATACAAAAGTAACTACAGAACACCATATGTTCTTAAATGAGACAATATATTTCTAAATAACTCAGAGGTCAGAGAAGAAATCACAATCAATATTGGAAACTATTCATAAAAAATGATTATTAGTGCTTAAATGCTACGTATCAACATCCTTGGCACACTTAAAGGTAATCGTGGCCTGAACCACATATATTGGGAAAGGAGAAACACTAAAATTCAATTAGAAATTTAGAACAAAGAAAATAAACAGTAATGCAAATCCAAAATAAAAGTAAAAGAAAAAAGATAATGAAAACAAGAACAGAACATGATGAAATAGAAAACAATCTTGGTACAAAAGAATCAACAAAGGCAAAAATGATTTGAAGAAAAGATTTTAAAGACAAGAAAATATTGGTAAAACTATTAGAAGAATAAAAGAAAAAGGCATAATTAACAATATCAGTAATAAATAGGAGAGAATAGAGAAGATCAACCAGATAATACAATAATAATATAATATAGCAAATATTATATTATTTTATCACTGATGTATTTTATAATAATCATAATATAATAGGATGGTTAATCTTATGCGGATTAATTTCCAAATTTAGATGAAATTGAATGATTCTAAAATCAAAATCCATACTGACAACGAATATTGACAAATTAAAAATGAAAATATGAACAATTCCATTGAAATGAAAGCGTTATTAGTATATTTTCACAAAGAAAACCCTATGCTTAGGTTATTTCACCAGCAATTGCAACTGAAACATTTAAAAAGAAATAATGGGCTTTCCCACAGACTCTAGCAGTAAATAAAAAAAGAGAGAATGCTCTGAAGTCATTTCAGGAAGTTAGCCCTTGACACCAAAACGTGAAAGATATTATAAAAAATAATGTTTACACATCAACCTATTCATTAATTAGATGCAAACATTTAAAAAATATATTGAATCAAATATACATATATATTGAATCAAATACAATAAACATTAAAAAGTGATACTAAGACAGGAGAGTTCCCTGACCCCCTCCTGGGACATGCGACGGGCATGTGGCTCGTTTTGCTCAGATGTGGAGCTCAAACCTCTTGTGGCAGCAGGAGCACCCAAGCGAGTGGGCAGGTGCAGGAGCACTAGTGAGTGCCTTTAGGCTCCAGCAGGAATGAACCCTGTACCAGCCAGCCGCAGTGGCTAGCGGTTGCCTGCAACCTCTGGAGCTCCAGAGGGCAGGTGTTACAAGCAATGCTCTTTTAGCAGTTGTGCTCTGCAGACAGCTTAAATGTTAACCAGCTCAGTGGGAAGTCAGTGTGACATACACCCTACCCTCTTGGTTCCTGGGTTCTTGTCTAACATCCAGGAAGAATCAAGTCACAGGGACTTGAAGAATGGTGAATGCGGTGGTTTTATTGAGTGTGGAGGTGGCTCTCAGTGGGATGGGGAGCTGGAAACCTGGTGGAGAGGGAAAATAATCATCCCCTAGAAATGGTAGAATTCTTCTCCCACAGTCCAGCTGCTTCTTCGACTTTCAGATCCTTCTCTCCTCTCCTTCTCTGCCATGGCGCTCTGCTGCTTTTCTGCTCTTGGACCCTGGGATCTGGGGTTCTTCAGTGCACAGCATGGTGGGTGGGGCAGGCCAGAGCGGTCTAGGAAAAGGCAACATTTGGGCGGCGAAAACAGGAATGCTTGTTCTCATTTAGAGCCATAGCTCCAGGCTTGAGGGTGGAGGCCTCACCAGGGACCCCACCCTCCTGCCTCCTGTCCATGTCAATACTTTTTCTTGTTTTTACTATTTTGGGTTTATTCCAGAATTACAAATTTAATATTTGAAATATCAATTGATGAAATGTACTGCATTAACATAACAAAAAACACACAATCAACAGAAGATACAGAAAACAGATTTGATAAATTCAACAACTGCTCATGCTAAAGAAAAAAAGGCAAATATTACACAGGAGCTTCCTTTTGACAAACTGTGTCTATAGTATTCTGCAAGCAAGATATCTAATGGTGAGAACTTTTTCTTTGAGAGTAGAAAAAGAAAATGGATGTCTACCACTATACCTCCCTGCTTTTTACAGATGTAACAGATGTTATTGCCAGCACAGCATAGCAAGAAAAAGAAATAAAAGTTATATAATCGAAATACATAAGTAAATATATCATCGTTATTGGAAGATTTTACAAGCTAGTACCTTAAAAATTTTAAAGTTTACAAATGCATTCCTGGAATTAACATGTTACCTGCAAAATGTGGCCAGAGTTTAATATGAAGTGTCTGCTTTATTTCTAAACATAAACATTCGAATAACTAAATAGCTGTCAAACTATATACATGGCAACAGTAGTTCTAAAATATTTCAAATGGGTACAACTTGATATTATGAAAAGTGTGGAAGACCTTAGGCAAAGGAATAAAACTAGAAATGTTTAAAACCTAAATAAGTGGATTTAAAACATCTTCATGTTTTATAAGAATAAATAGTGCAAAGAAGATTTTTCTCTCCAATGGTTTTATGGTTAGTGCACTCCCAATCGAAACTCAGTAAGTTGATCTAAAATCAGTATGTAGCAAAGCACTGAGGATAACCAAGAAAATATTGAAATAGAAAAACAAAGTGGAAGGACTTATTCTAATTAATTAAAAAACCTATTATGAAGTTACATTAAGTCATTTACTATGATATAAGAACAGAAAAACAATCCAACAATATAAATAGAAATAGCCTGGGCACACATACAGAAACATAAAGACAGGAGGCAAAATGAATTTGGCACTGCATAGCAGTGGGAAAATGATCATCTTTTCAATAAATGATGCTGGGACAATTGGAAATTCATGTAGAAGAAACTTGACCATAAAAATCAATTTGGGGTAAATTATGGATCTCATTACAATATAAATAATAATACACTTTCTGGAATATGCTATACAAGAATGTCTTTATGCTATTAGAGTAGGCAAGAATGTTTAAAACAGGATACAGTTTCTATGCAATTTTTGCAATTACTTTTAACGGCAAAAACTGCAATTACTTTTGCACTAACCTAAGGTAAAGGAACAGAATGATAAATTGCACTCAAAATTTTACTTTTCTGTACATCAAAAGAGTATAAAAAGGATAAAAAGACAAGCTAAGAAGAGAGATAAGGCACTTGTCACACATATGACAAACAAATAGCTTATCATAATATACAAATAACTCTTATAAATAAGAAAAAGATGATCCCATAGAAAGTGAACAGGGTATTTGGATAGGCACTGGGTTTATGGAATTGGCAGCATGAAGGGAAATTCTGTGTTCTGTCAGTGTTGACTTCTTGACCTGGGTAGTAGTAGTTCCACAGATGTTCACTTGGTGAAAGAATTCATCTGTACAAAATCTGCACAATTTCGATTTGCAAATTTTTTTGTACTTTATTTCTTATAATTATTAAATGTTTTTAAAGCAAGATTATTTCACTTCTAGTAATAAAAGAACTGCTGAGATTCTTCAATGTGGAAATCAAAACCAGCAATCGAAGATAAATTTCAATAATTCCCAAGGAAACAAATGAAGGCCTAAACAGAGAGAGCCAGTAGAAACAGGAAGAAAGGAAACCATTTCAAAGATAGTACATAGTTATAAACATGGCTTGATGATTAAAGTGGGGAGATAAGGTAGAGGAAAGAATTTATTTAGAATGACTCACAGGTCTTGAGTGTATTGCTGGAAAATTATTCATTTGTTGGAAATATTAATGAATAGGTTACATTTATGTCCTGCTAAGAATACAGAGAGAACTGGAGATGCAGATATAAATTCTACATATTATTTACAAACTGTTGAAACTGAACTTAAGGCTTATGTCATTAGACTCGAATTCTTAATCTAGAAATACCAGATAGCCTGAACTGGAGTGTACTAAGGAAATGGTACATTATTGCAGAAAGACATTAACATTTCAGCTTGCAACATAGGTCTTATCAATAATCAAGTTTCTTTATGGTGCAAATAAAACGAGATCACAGAAAGAGTAAAAATGATTCTTCTTGGAAGCAGTTGAGTTTAATTAGCTCTTTATAAGCAGTGTAATAATTGGCAGCATTCAAATTGCTGACAGCTTCACTTCTCACTTCTTTATTTCACTCCCTTCTTTTTTCCCCTCACTTCTTTTAAAGGAAGATCAAAGCCTGTATAGCTGAGTGAATGCTAATGGTGCATACATTTATTTGAAAAGCTTGAAGGCCTTGAAAATCTGCACGTAAGATTTTTTTATTCCCAAATGTCTGCCTGTAAGTGTATTTGACACTATTAGCAGGAATTGTCTCTGCTTTTATTCCCCCTGTCCTTTTTAAAAGAAAACAAGTCTAATTTTGGAAATGTTGATTAAAATGAGAGTTACATAACCTTTTTGATCCTCCACAAAATAGGTACTTTGAACCACGGACTTGCCATAGAGTTAATGAGTCTCTTCCTCATGCATATGTACTTTCCTCCACATTGTACGCTGTGTGAGGAGGGGCCTGAGCCCACCATACAAGCTTGGGAAAACTATTTAACTCTCTTGCTGGTGAATACATAACTCTGACAGGTGGGAGGTGTTGCTGTTGCAGTTTGTAAAGAAAGAATGGAATATTTTCAGCTGGACAAAAAATTTCCCAGATTCTTACATGAACAAAATGCCTTTCCACTCTTCTCAAAATAATAAGAATTACCCATGGCAACTTTGCAAAAGTAGTCCAGAGTTTAATCAGAAAACTGATAAATAATGGTTCTGATAGAATGGCTGCAGAGGAATTAATTTTCTGAAGCATTGGCAGAAACTTGTAATGTTTGATTCTTGGACTTCACTCTCTAAATATACATTATAAGGGGATACTTCATGTTGCCGAATATTACGCTTAAGACAAATTTCAAGGGTTAATATGTACACTTCAACACTTTGCCTGGGAAAGTTTTAAGTTAATAGTTGTTCTTATTATTTTTGTTGAAGACGGAGAAAAATAAAAAGATGAAGGAGAGGGAAGCAGAAGAAGTAAAATATTTACAGCACTCAGTAATTTAGAGAAGCTGTATTAATTTTTTTCTGGTAACATCTCACATTACTGTCTTAGAATAAAAATGGCTGCATGGAATTAAATAGTAATTTACTAATTAGAAAACAAGCAAACAAAAGTTAGCATAGCTAAACTCAACAGGAGAACTAGAAAAAACTGCCTTAAAATATCTAGCCCTTGTCCTATCTATTGTAAGAAGATATACTGCCCAGTTTACTAGTCTACACAACAGAATATTAAAAAGCAAAGCATTTCACCCAAGTTTCCAAAACATTAAACACCAGCTTCTCCCTAATTTTAAAAGAAAGTTTAATAACACCTACGCAGTGTGTGCAAAGGATAGGGGTTAACTCCTTTGTGGTCTTGGCTCTTAACTCCTTCACCTGTTTAGATGATAAATTGAGGAGGCAGGAATGTTGGAATTTGGAGAAATTCTTTAGAGTGGGTTTATTGTGCATACTGGAAACTCATCCACCACAAATACACACAGAAAGCCAGTAGAGACCAGGAGTTTTTCCTTTGGAAGGAGGTTAGAATTTTTACTACTTTATACTACTAAACACATTAACATAATAAAAGAACATTATGAATTAAGACTGTTTTGGGGATTAACATCACCAAAGAGTATTTTATTATCTGAGAGCATCCAGAAAAATCTCTTGATTGTATGCACCCACATAGGTAAGAACTATCTAATAGAGAATGGCTATGCTGGGGCAATCATTAAAGAAGAAAATATAATTTCTGATTTTACCCAATGAGTCCCACTAATGCAATATACTGGTTATGATGTATTTCAAGGACCAAAATTTGCTTTCTGATTAAACTTGCAGAAGACTCCATATGTTCAAATCTCCTTCAGGCGTATATTCTGGCAAAACTAAATCTAATTCAGGAATTTAAACAGGAGTGCCTTGTCCTCAATTCTATTCTTGTTGAATAACGTTTGTTATTTAATATATGAATAATCTCCATTGGTCTCTATGGTAACAAAGAAATGTTTTGGCAGTGATTGGAGAGGCTCAGATGATTGAAAGGATGATAAGAATTATTATTATTTAAAAAAAAATTCCAGGCCCCCTGCCAATATTTTACAAAACCATCTCTCTCAAACCTTATGATTTTTTTAAACTGGAAAACATTGAAAAGGAAGCGCTCCCTTGGTGGGGAAGGCTACTTTGTAATGCAGACACTTCTGGAGTGCTTTGTAATATGTTGGCAATGAATTAATGTTAAGGGATTATTATTCTTTTTAAAACTTAGATTGAGAACTGATTAATAAAAAGTATAATAACCAGTTCTTATTAAGCACTTACTATGTGCCAAACTCTGAGCTCAGCTCCTCATATGGATTATCTCATTTAGCCCTTACAACTACCATATATTGTAAGCACCCTTGAAATTCTCATCCTGCTTACTTAATAGGAAGACTAGGATGCAAAAAGTTATGTCAATTTCTCAAAGTTTTGTTCTTAATAATTTTGTTGTATTATCTCCTTCACTTTTCCATATTCCAAACGTGAGCTGGTTGAAACATCCAGAAACGCTAATAAAATAAACACACTTTTGTTGCGTGAGTTTGAGTATATATTGGGTGTTTTTGTAGGGCACATGTGTGTGTGTGTTTCCATAAATCTTAAAGCATTCTACATATCTGATGTAATCCTTTTCATTAAGAGTCTATAGAATCACACTTCTTTAATTTACCCAATGAAAAAGCAGCCACTTCAAACACCTGTCTCTTAAACATGGAATTTATTCCTCATATATAAAACGATAATTATTACAAAGATATCCCATGAGTAAGATCACAGCTCAGCTTCTGCTGTGTCAGAAGACACTGGGTACTTTCTTAAACTCCTTTTTTTTTCCTTGTTATTGTTGCATCCTACTTCTGGCCTCTGGAGTCAAGAATGGCTGCTGAATGGGTGTGATGTTTATAAATGTCTATATGTAGATGCCCAAGGCTACACTAAATTTGCTGCATCTGCTATTTTGTTGGGTTCCATCTTTCCTTCAGACTCCAAACTACAGGCAAATCTCATTTTATTGCACTTTGCTTTATTATGCTTTGTAGATATTGTACATTTTACAAATTGAAGGTTTGTGGCAATCCTGTGTCTAGCAAGTCTATCAGCATGTGCTCATTTTGTGTCCCTGTGTCACACTTTGGTAATTCTCACTCATATGGTTCAGTTCTGTATCCCCACCTAAATTTCATGTCTAATTGTAATCCCTACATACCAGAAGAGGGACCTGGTGAGAGGTGATTGGATCATGGGGCCAGATTTTCCATGCTGTTCTTGTGATAGTGAGTTCTCGAGATCCAATGGTTTGAAAGTGTGGCTCTTCCCCGCTCACTTGCTCTCTGTCTTGCTTCTATGATAACGAGTGCTTGCTTCCCCTTTGCCTTCTCTCATAATTGTAAGTTTCCTGAGGCCTTCCAGTCATGTTCCTGTTAAGTCTGCAGAACTGTGAGTCACTTAAACCTCTTTTCTTCATAAATTACCCAGCCTCAGGTAGTTCTTTATAGCAGTTTAAAAAAGGACTAATACACTCACAATATCTCAAACTTGTATTATTACATCTGTCATGGTGAGCTGTGACCAGTGGTCTTTGATGTTAATATGGTAACTGTTTTGGGGCACCATGAACCACATCCAAATAATATGGCAAACTTAATTGATGAATGTTGTGGGTGTTCTGACTACCCTGGACTGACCATTCCCCATCTCTCTCTTTTCCCAAGCCTCCCTATTCCCTGAGAGACAGCACTATTGAAATTAGGCCAATTAATAACCCTGCGATTATCTCTAAGAGTTCAAGTGAAAGGAAGAGCTCATGTCTCTCTTTAAATAAAAAGCTAGAAAAGGTCAAGTTTAGTGTGGAAGGCATGTCAAAAGCCATGACAGGCTGAAAACTAGACCACTTGTGCCAAACAGTTAGCCAAGCTCTGAATACAAACGTAACATTCCAAAAGAAAATTAAAAGTGATACTCCAGTGAATACACAAGTGATAAGAAAGCAGCACAGCCTTATTGCTGTTGGAGAAAATTTTAATGATTTGGATAAAAGACCAAATTGGGCATAACATTCTCTTAAATCAAAGCCTAATCCAGAGCAAGGCCCCAGTTTTCTTCAGTTCTGTGAAGATTGAGAGAGGTAAGAAATGTTAAAATAAAAGTTTGAAGCTAGTAGAGGTTGGTTCATGAGGTTTAAGAAAAAGCCACCTTAATAACATAAACGTGCAAGGTGAAGAAGAAAGTGCTGTTACAGAAGCTGTAGATTCTACAAGTTATTTAGAAACTAAATAAGGTAGTTGTTAAATGTGGCTACACTGAACAACAGATTTTCAACATAGATAAAACAGACTTGGAAGAGGAAGCCATCTAGGACTTCTATAACAAGAAAGGAGAAATCAATGCCTTGGTTCAGTGCTTCAAAGGACAGGCTGACTCGTTTGTTAGGGACTAATGCAGCTGGTGACTTGAAGTTGAAGCCAATGATCATTTATCATTTCAAAAATCCTAATGCCTTCAAGAATTATGCCAAATTTACTGTGCCTGTGCTTTATAAATGGAACAACAAAGACTGTATGAGAGCACAATCGTTTATAATGTGGTTTACTGAATATTTTAAGCCCACTGTTGAGACCGACTGCTCAGAAAAAAAAGATTCCTTTCAAAATATTATTATTGGCAATGTGCCTAGATACTTAAGAGCTCTAAAAAAGTTGTACAAAAGGACTAATATTGTTTCCACGCCTAGTAACACAACATCCATTCTGCAGCCCATAGATCAATGAGTAATTCTGACAATCAAGCTTTTTTATTTAAGAAGCACATTTTGTAAGACTCGAACTTCCATAGATAGTGATACTTCAATGAATGTGGGCAAAGTAAATTAAAAACCTCTGGAAGGGATTAACCATTCTAGATTCTATGAAAAACAGTCATGATTCATGACAGGAGGGCAAAATATCAACATTAAAAGGAGTTTGGAAGAAGTTTATTCCAGCCTTCATGGATTATTTTGAGGAGCTCAAGACTTCATTGGAGGAAGTAACTGCAGATGTGGTGGAAATAGCAAGAGAACTAGAATTAGAACTGGAACCTGCTGATGTTATTGGATTGCTGTAATTTGTTTTTAAAACTTGAACAGATAATTGCTTCTTATGGATCAGCAAAAAAGTTGGTTTATTGAAATAAAATCTACTCCTGGTGAAGATGCTGTGAACATTTTTGAAATGCTGACAAAGGATTTAGAATATTATATCAATTTAGTTAATAAGAAGCAGCAGGGCTTGAGAGGATTTATTCCAGTTTTCAAATAATTTCCACTGTGCATAAAATGCTATCTATCAAACAGCATCAAATGCTACAGAAAAATCTTTCCTGAAAGGAAGAGTCAATTGATGTGGCAAACTTCATTTTTATCTGATTTTTAAAAATTTTCACAGCCACTCCAATTTCAGCAGTCATCACCCTGATTGGTCAGTAGCCATCCACATGGAGGCAAGATCCTTCACTGGCAAAAAGATTATGATTCATTGAAGGCTCAGATGATCATAAGCATTTTATAGCAATAAAGTATTTTTTTTTTGAGACATAGTCTCACACTGTCACCCAGGCTGGAGTGCAGTGGTGCGATCTTGGCTCACTGTAGTCTCTGCCTCCTGGGTTCAAGCAATTCTCCTGCTTCAGCCTCCTGGGTAGCTGAGACTACAGGCATGCGCCACCATGCCCAGCTAATTTCTTTTTGCATTTTTAGTAGAGACGGGATTTCACCATATTAGGATGGTCTTGACCTCCTGACCTTATGATCCACCCACCTCGGCCTCCCAAAATGCTGGGATTACAGGCATGAGCCACCACACCTGGCCAGGAGGCCAGCAATAAAGTATTTTTAAATTAAGATATGCAAATTGATTTTTCTTTGACATAATGCTTTTGTTCATTAGACTACAATATAGTGTACACATAACTTTTATATGCACTTGGAGTCAAAAAGTTTCTGTTACTTGTTTTATTGTGGTGCTCTGGAACTGAACCTACAATATCTCTGAGATATGCCTACATGTAAGTTGGTGAAAGTGCGCTTCTTTTGGCTAACCTAATAATTGAATCTACAACATGAGTATTCCTTTTCATGCAGGTCTATCATATCTTCTGTGCCACCTTGGCATGAATTAGATAAAGGTCACACTTCCTGTGGGAGAAAATTCCCTGCATCACGATATAGCCCAAAGAGGGGAGCTTAGGTTGGATTTCATTACCAGGTATGTGTCATTGCACAGTAAACATCTTGGACAAAACTTTGTAATAGTCCTTATTCCTTCTCAGAGTTCTGGGATCTAAAGCAGCTACAAAATTAAGAGTCTCGTGTCTCATATGCTTCCTATTCCTGGTTAACAACAATATTTATCAGTAAGAATCCGCAGTTAGAAGAGTCCTAAGGAGAAAATTATGAAACCAGGCTGGTTGATGGACATAGTTGAAAAAAGAGACAACTAAATTTGCTTTTTCTTTGTATTCTTTCTGTCCATTACTAGAAAATAAATTCCACAGACTCTTTTATTCTTTTTCTAGCATAATGGTTCTCAACTTTGGCTGAATATTGGAATTACCTGGAGAACCTTGAAAACTCTTATTCATCAGGCTCTATCCCAGACCAGTGAGATCAGAAACTACGAGAATAGAACCTAAGCATTTGTGTTCTTTAAGTGCTTCAGGTAATAGCCATGCACAAAGCTGAGAAGTACTGAAGATTTGAATCAATGACCTGGGAGGTGGCGTAAGCATAAAACTGTGCAATTTTCTTCCTTCCTCGGATCACATCTCACCACAATGCATTTGTGTGACTCAGGTTATTTATAACATAAAAGGTCTATCTTATTATTTCAAAAAGTTTAACCATAGAATTTAACTCAAGTCATTTAATTTCCTCTCTTCAAGGTTATTAAATGGCTAAATGCACAATGTTGGTAACCAATTAAAAATGTATTATAGATAGTATATATTTTTTTCCTAGAAAGTTCTTTCTGAATAGCAGCAAATGACCATCACCTGGGCATGAAAGAGCAGGTTTCCATAACATAAATATTCCTGAAGATATCATTAGGCCTTGATTAGCCTTTTTTAAAACCATTAACTATAATAATTACCAAAAGGAAAAAAGAAAGTTTTAGCACCTACAGTTTCCTTCAAGAGATAGCTATTTAATAATTCATAAACAATCCATTTGCAGAATATATATTGGTGTAGATAGCAATGTCATTACTACGCTGCAGCACTATCATAGCGTATCAGCAAACCGCAGTTAACAGAACAAATATTTTTGGCTGTGGCGGGGTAGGCTCTCCAAACACAAATTAATCTCCTTAATGGTTTTTCCTTACCTTCATGAAAAATACATTATGGGCTCTTAAGTCACACTCAACACAATGTTAGGGTTTTTTATGATGTGGGGTTGGCACAAAGATGATTTTTCTTTCACGCTGTGGGTAAAAAAACAATGAGCTGGGTGGTTCGGAGCCAGACTATTTAATCACTAGGTAAAGACTGATTACCCAGAGAAGCTGCATATTCTTAAGCACTCTCTTTCTATAAGCTATTCTTAAATTTTGTGGAGAGGTAGAAAAAAGAAATTACATTGTGGGGCTTAACATTTATGAATTTTTCAGTGTCAAAAAACTGTTCCAGTGGGCCTCCTTATTAATTGCTTTGATTTTCTTAAAAGCCGACCAAAGGAAAATTGTCCTGACATACCTGAAAATGCTTCTGCTCATGCCCAGCCTTTTTCCTGTCTAAGTATTCAGTGCAGTGAGGGTAACCTGGAATGCAAACAAAAGCCGATTGTGGCCAGAAAGGCACAGCACACTTCCAACATTATAATTGCTTTTGAAGCATCATTATATCTAAGCATTATTTTTAAGCATGCGTTTGTTTCCTAACATAGATTTTTAATGTGGATGAACATTCATCTAGGACTGAATACCCAATCTAACTATGTCGTATGCATTAAGTAGCTACATTGATGCTTCTTCAGGTGCATCAAGATAGGCAAAGAAACTTGCATTGCTGTGCCCCTTAGGAAGTTTAATTAGACACTGCAGTCATAAGAATCTGGTAAGAATTTTTAGAGGGCAGATGTGTGGCATTCATGATACCAGTCATGGTTTTATGGTAGAACATGCCTTGCCTTTTTTTTTTTTTTTCAGTTTCATCAGTTTCCGTTGTATAAAACTGTTTTAAAACCACTGAGTTTTTATTTTCTTTCAGGCAGAGGTCAACAATCAGCCTTCAGATGGTTCAAATTAGTCAATGTAGATCAGAGCCGACCCATGCCCTAGAAGTGAACATAACTTCTCCTGTGAGAAATCACCTGGCAGCAGACTACAAGGTGAGAGAATCATTATAGCTGTGGAGAGCATTGCTCTTTGAAATGACAGGAATCACACTGAGAGTGCAGCAGAGGATCTTTCAGTAAATATTGCTACTACCTAGTGGAACTCTTTCTCAGTAGCTGAATTTAGGACATTGAAAACCATTGATAATCATCTCAGGGATTGACTGTATCCCAGAATTTTAGGCAAAATGTTTTCCAAATAAATCACATGAAGAAAATGTGTGACTAGATATTTAGGATTGTCAACCTGTAGCTTATATGATGATTATATTTCACCATAAAACCAAATGCAGAAGGGTTAGAAAGGTGTTTTGAAATTTTATGAGACTTTAACTGAGTAAAGAAGTTGAGACAATCATCTTCAAATTCAAGAGGTAATTCAAATTATGGCAGAGAACTACTGGTGTGTCTATTGTGTCTTAGGGTAATTTGTATTAGTATGTGATGCTGGAACTATTTCTTTCAATTAACTAACTGCCTGCAGAAACCTATGAATTTTCAGAGTTTATCATGAACTCTAAACTCATGAAAAATCTAATGTATACTATGACCCTAATTTCCCAAACTTCACGGTTAATAACTTTTCTAGTATAGAGGCTAAAATGCTCCTTTTTACAGTATACTCAGTAAAATGATTTGTCTCCCAAACACCAGGTTAATTGTTGCCTATTTCACTTTCCAAACAATTTCATTCCCAAATGAATATATTAAAATATAGAAAACTGATAAGCCTTTATTTTCACTCTTTCTTCACTCCAATCTATTGTTCAAAAAACAATAAATTTTATCAAAAATTAGACCATGTAAATCTCTTCCTTAAATTTAAAACTAACAAACAAACAAACACTTCCAGGAGTCTGCATTGCAATAGTAAAAAATCCAATTCTTAATACAAGAGTCTGAACAACCTAGAACTGATCTCTGCCTCACTCATGAAGCTCCATCGGTGCCACTGTTCACTCTTCAATCACAGACACTAGTCATTACAGTAGTCTGAGTAATGGTCCCTAAAGGTGTCCATACCCGAATCCCAGGGACCTGTGAATGTATTACCTTATGTGTGAAAGGGACTTTGCAGACGTGATTAAGTTAAGGATCTTGAGATAGAAAATTATTCTGGGTTATCCAGTTGGGCCTAATAAAAAAAAAAAGTCTTATAAGAGAGATGGAGGAGGATTAGAGTCAGAGAGAGAGATGTAAAGATGGATGCAGAGATCAGAGAGAAGGTTCAATTTCTGCTGACTTTGAAGATGGAGTAAGGTGCCTTGAGCCAGGATTACTGGTGGTTTCTAGGAGCTGGAAAAGGCAGAGAGATGGATTCTCCCCTAGAGCCTTCAGAACGAATGCAGGTTTGCCGACACCTTGATTTTAGCTCAGTGAAACAGATTTTGGACTTATGACCTCCAGAAATTTAAAATAATAAACTTGTGTCATTTTAAACCCCTAAATTCATTGTAAATGAATTTTTGTACAATACATTAGGAAGAGCCAAGCTTTTGGATGTTGTATTTTTCTTACAATGTAGCTTGACATTTAATTTTCATTTGTTGTTACTTTTTAAACCAGATTTTATAGATTCATTTAGTTATTTAAAAAATGTTAGCTATACTTGTTCAAAGAAAGTATTTTAATATTTAAATGTATTTCAGCAATGTATAAATATAGTGAAGTCACATTATTTTGTTTGATGAGTAATACATATGCCTGGTTTAAATGTGTAAGATTTTTTCATTGTAAATGAATTTAGCAATAGGAATTTTGCAATAGTGAAATGAATGTAGCAATAGGAAATGCAGATAGCCACATTGCCATTTTTTCATTTGCTGGCATACACAAAACTCCACCATAACTCAGAGATTTGTGTGTCTCCACACTCTAAGATGTGTGAAGGACAGTCTCTGTGTCTTTTTCACCCTAGTCTTCTGGATAAATAAGGCACTGAATAAATATTTGTTGAATAAATGAATAATCAGATTAGAATCTGCGAAAGTGAATGTATTTACTTAGGGAGTGTTTTAGGGATGTAACTTTTGCTGTTTTACATAAGATTATTAATTTATAAACAAACAGAAGTGCTCATGGTATATGATTCTTGGAGGTTTTTTCAGCTTCATCTCTTTGCTCTGTTTTTATAAGGAATTCCCTTTACTGAAGGAATATAGAAAGGAAGTGATGAAAGCAAAAGGATATAAATAATTCACCTTTATTAATCAGTGCTAATTAAGTAATGGGTTACTATAAACACAACCAACCCACCCATGCTACTAACCATGTTATCAACAACTGCTGAACTTTTAGGAAATTTGAGTGATTATTATACTACCAGATATACAGTTGATGAGGGAAAATATTTGATATGGTTTGGCTGTGTCACAACCCAAAGAGCATCTTGAATTATAGTTTCCATAATCCCCACATGCCATGGGAGGGACCTGGTGGGAGGTAATTGAGTCATGGGGGGGTTACTGTCATGCTGTTCTGATAGTGAGTTCTCACACAATCTGTTGGTTTTGTAAGGGGCTTTCCCCCCATTGCTTAGCACTTCTCTCTCCTGCTGCCATGTGAAGAAGGACATGTTTGCTTCCCCTTCTGCCATGATTGTAAGTTTCCTGATGCCGTCCCAGCCATGCAGAAGTGTAAGTCAGTTAAACATTTTTTCTTTATAAATTGCCCAATCTTGGGTATTTTTTCATAGCAGTGTTAGAATAGACTAACACAATATTACAAGGAGAAATTATTTCATATTTTTTGGAAGTGTTACAAATTGATCTTAGTGGGTGTTTTTTTGACCAACTGACCAACTTGTGCCAAGGATCTGCTCTTATACTTACTTATCCAACAATTACATTGAATACATCTAATCCAATCACTTCCTATTGTTCAATTAGTTTCAGCAAACAATATTCCTGCCTATCTTGTTACTTTTTTATTTAAAATTCTCTGTAGCAACCTTGCTGGCAGGTTCATTATCAGAAGGTAATGAATTTGAGCTTGTCTTATTTTGCAGACCGCACATTAACATATCCAAATATAGCACCATATAAAAATGCATATTATTTTTTTGTACAATACATTAGGAAGAGCCAAGCTTTTGGATGTTGTATTTTTCTTATAATGTAGCTTGACATTTAATTTTCATTTGTTGTTACTTTTTAAACCAGATTTTATAGATTCATTTGGTTATTTAAAAAATGTTAGCTATACTCGTTCAAAGAAAATATTTTAATATTTAAATGTATTTCAGCAATGTATAAATATAGTGAAGTCACATTATTTTGTTTGATGAGTAATACATATGCCTGGTTTAAATGTGTAAGATTTTTTTCTTTCACAATGATTTACAAAAAATATTTCCTTTCTTGAAAGGATTGCTTTTATATTAACTTGAAGTTTTACCAAAAAATCTGCTTTTGTCTAGCTTTAAAATCTTTTGTATTTCTTAAAGTGAGACTATTTCTTATTAATGAATTGAAAGGAATCATTTTCTCTAGATTATTTAGGAAAACTGTCATGAAATGTAAAATTTCAGGACCTCTTTTTATCTAACCTAGTTTTGCAAAGAAAACAATTTTACCAAAAGTTTCCACCTAAAAACAAATGCTATTTCTTTAGATATATTCTATTAAGAAATCATGAGGACTTATGTTGATTTCTTGATAAAGGAAAATTAATACAAATCAAAAATAAGCAACAAAAAACTTAAATCCAGACTTTTCTAAGTAAGGAGGGTAATGATCAAGGAAAACAAATAAGTGTTTTCTTTTAATAGCTTAATGAGAGTCACAGGAAAACAAAGACCTATTTTACTATTAAAGAAAAGTACTCATCTACAAAAAAACTGTAATGAAAAAACTTCTGCTGAGCAGGCTAGCAGTGGGTATCCCCTAGGACTCAGAACACTTGATGGGTTTTCAGGTCTGTTCTAAATGTTTTTTTTTTTCTCCTCTGTGCTCTATCTCTGTTGTGCAAAAGGTCAGGTTTTCTTCAACTTTGTTTTCTTCCTCCTTAGATACTCTTGTCCATTGTCGATTGTTTAGAGGCAGAAAACATGACCTTTCTGTACAAGAAGTGAAGGTTAGTTAAAGATACTAGAATTCAAAGGCTGCAAAGATTATACCAAATATATACATAGGCATTTTTAAACTATCTAGTCTGCTCCAAACCTGTAAAGTTTCAACTCAAATTGTATCAGTGCCTTGGAAATAAAATAGGGGATTAATTAACCATTAAAGTAGGAGAATCAAAAGATCAGCTGACATCAGGGTTAAATTGTCTTTTACCCCAAGAACTACCCTTTTAAAAAATCTAGTTAGAAGATGATTAATCCTGAGGTGACTTTTCTGGAGAAGTTTTGTTCTGAGTCTTTTAGTTTTGAAAACTTAATTTCCCTGACTTTTTAAATAACACAATAAATTAGCTAATTTAAATTCTGCCTTTCATTGAGAGTCACTGGGGAAATTTATACCTCAGGAAAAGAAAATTCTGTAATTTTGCTTCTGTTACTGATTTTAAAACTGAGCAATATGAGCATCAGGAGAAAACTCAAAAGTCTACAAGGGAACATCAGTCACTTGGTTTGTCTGAATTGTTAACTTCAGACATCCAGTTTGTATTGCTTTAGCCTGAGTTTACTTACTAAATTTAGAAGTAGTTTTAAGCATTATTACTGCATATACAAAATAGACAGCTAATTACCCTCTGCTGAATATTTTAATATGTTCCTCTGTAATACAATTTTTAATGATAGAGAATAAATTAAATTTGTATTACAGGAAGAAGGAGAATATACACACCGGTGCTTCTTAATTGTTGCCAAAGGAAATCTAACAAAAACCCATGGATTCAATGGGAGTATTAATAAGCCACTTAACAGATGGCTAATTGTACCACTGAAAAATGCAAATAAATTAATTCTCACTTGCTCTCATCTATTGGGAGATAAAAGTGGAATTATTGCTTTCTATCTCAATATATTTATGTAATTTATGTGCCAAGATATTTTAGTGAAATAATCTGAAGTAATAAAAGACTATAAAGGAGTATTCTGAAATTTTGATACCACAAAGCATCTTCATTTTGTTATAGTTCTAACATCTTATATTATTAAACTTGAAATTCAGAGCTACTTAAATCTTTGTTTTATTAGCCTACTTGTATCAGTCAGGTTACTATAGGCATGCTATAGCAACAAATCATTCCATCATCTCAATGGCTTAAACAAGGAAGGTTTCTTTGTCACTTACATTCATGACCATTGCAGCTCTGCTTCACATCCTCATCATTCCAATTCCCCATTGGAAGGAGAAGCTTCTACTAAAGCTATTCTGGTGGCAGAGAGAAAGGAATTGTGGAGGATCTAGAGGATGCTCTGAAAATATTTGCTTAGACATGTCATATATTACTTCCGCACCCGTTAACTGGCTAAAGAAATTCACATGGCCAAACCTGATGTCACTGAGACGAGAAGTAACATTTTTCCTACAGGGATAGTTCGTGCAAGAAGGTATAGCAAATATTTATATTATAATGTGGTCAATTCCATAAACATTTTTCTAAAATCAATTTATAAAACTTTCCCCTAGTCCTGAAACAAAGTTCATAAGAGGCTCAGAAAAATTTTGAGTAAACATGGCAAAAAATGAGAAAGTATTACAGCAGGTTGTGAAAAATTACTGTCATATATTTATGTCTCATAATTTGGCTTAAAGGCACAAGAAACTGACATTATCATTCAACACTTTTAGTAAGATCAAAAGTAAGAATAGATAATTTTATGAGACTATTACTCTGCTTGTAGTTCTGGTCTAATACTTATATGACTACATTTAGAAGAATGTAATGAGCATCTGTTCACTTCCTATTCTGATTTATTTTTTTTACTCAGTAACATTGATAAATACATGGATAAATTACATAAATAAGTTTATTTAATTATATATAAATGAATGAAAAGTTTTAGAAATAGGGAAATGTTATGGTTGCCCCAATATTGCACATAAATAGGTAGTAAAAAGAAGTGTTTGTATTAAACCCATATTTTAATTCTAGGATGGACTCCTTTAGAATCATTGGCAATATTTTAAGAGCATCTCCCTATTTACTAAATACCAAAGCAATGTCAGTGCAAAAAGACATTGCTCCAACTATGAAGTCATCCACAGAGCCTGTAAGTTTGTCACTCAATACAATCAAGACTAGGAATGAAGCTCCAAAAACTGGGGCTGGCAACTGGCTATTGCTAAAGTTAGGATATGGCTCTAGCAGCTCATTCCCAGTGCCTGACGGAAATGGTTTTGAGTCTTTAAACTCAAAAAAAGAAGAGTAAAATTTATGTGTTTTAACTGATATGTCATATGCAACAAAGTTTAATACCTGAGTAAATCTTGGTTTCTGCATCATATCCTAACTCTATCTGCTTTATTTCTTGGGTCTAGGATGCTAGACCCTAATTATCTATAGTCCCTAGCCAAATAAAGAGAGAGAAAAATATAGTAATTACACTCCAAAATATGTTCTTCCTTTTGTACTTTGGGACCAGAAATCCAAAATTGGAAAAAATAATGTATTACTTTGAAACTAATTCTAATTTGATGTCTTAAATTATTGTCTTTTCAACTAAGAAATATGTAGTCTTCAGATAGATTTGGAAGAAAGAATCTATACATGCAAGAACTGAGTACTGAAAATAAGGCACTTGTGACTTAATCGTAAATCTATTTATATTTTGCTTTACTGTCTAAATTTGTGCTTTCATGTATTTTCTATAACTATGCGTATGCCTCTCAATCATTGGGAGGATTGAAGACACAGTAATTCAGAAAACTGAACAATTTACTGTAGTGGCAAAGAACTTTTTAAAGAAAGATAAGAATAAGACAGAAATTCAAGGTGAGAGATTACTCTAACCCTAGCCAAGACAGCACACCTTTAGCCTCCCCAGTCCTCACACAGACAGACACACACACACACACACACACACACACACACACCAGAGAAGCTTCAACAATAGACACTCTGAGATTTTTTTGTTACTGTGTTTAGATATTGTGTTTCAAGTATCATTCAAACTAAGTATTCTCTTTATTCTTTCCTGTCAGTGGGCTTTTCAGGTATAGTCATAATTATTTTGAAATATCAGTGGACTAAACTATGCTCAGTAGGAAATAAAAATAAAAGAAATAAATACAATAGTTTCATATGCAATCAAATAATGAAGATAGAAAGGAGAACTTTAGTGTAATATTTTAATATCATTATAAGAATTAACAGAAGACAAATGCTTCTTGGTATCAAAAAAATTCCAGCTTCCACTGATGTTAGTATAAGACGATGACTTTTTAGATTACCAGATATTGGGCACAAGAAAGTATAGGATTTTATGACAATACAGCTCTCTAAATAAGTTATGCTGTGTAATAAACAGACCTCTTTTTGAGCATTCTATTATTCACAATGAAAATAGATAAGCAATACTAATATACGCACATTATTCCCCTTCACAAGAGCAATCATTCTCCCAGAGACCATATGAGGATTTACAGAACTGTCACATGAAAAAGACAATAAATTGGCTGCTCTAGAAATCCCTGTGTTAACTGGAACTGCCTTGTCATTTCTGCCTGAAGCCAACTTTTCTAGCTGCAAATGACAAGGGAAAATAATCAATGTAAGAGAAATCTTAGCTTTCAAAAGGTAAAACAATGCATTTGCAATGCCTTTCTGAAAAGAACATACTTTCAATTAGAATTACTTGAAAATTTGAATTCATTACCTCAAGTCCAATGAACAGTATGTCTCAGGTACCCATATTGTACTCTGAACACAAATCCCTGAGCTTGCCCGCTTAGAACCTTATATGAGCTGCCTTTGACACTCAAATGATATCAGAAAGGTCTTTCAGATTCATTTCCCTCTTCTCTGGAGTAAAGATCTTATACTCTAATACCAAGGGTATTAAGGGATTAGTTTGGTATCTTTCCAACTCATTTGACTAGAGGCCAAATCAGATTCTGCTAGTCTGAAAATAGAATCACTGGCCTCAGGATTAAAATCATTACAGGTGCTTACTAAATGTCTCAAGGAAAACGATCAGTTTCATCCTCCTCATTGTTAATGGAGCTGATTATGTGGAAGGCAAATTGTGTTTTAAGAACTTTATGTAAATCAGTCCATTGAATCTTCATACCACCCTATGAGGTAGATGTTGTCATCATTGTTATGCCCATGAAGGAATAGCAAATAGAATGTAGTGACATAAGCATATCGATTCTGAATCCACATTCTAAGTAAGGAGAAATGGAGAATAAGAGCCAGATATAAAAGGCATGTTGTGGGAAGACATAGAAAAGGTATAACATGTGATACACTGTAAGCAAAAGTTAAGGGACCCAGTGAACTGGAGAAAACCGTGAAAGCTTTAAAGTTATTGGTGTACTTAGTAGCAAAGTTGAGTGAACTCAGAGACCAGAGTTTAAATTCTAGTTCTACTCTTCATTAGTTATATGACTTTGAACAAGACCCTAAATGTCTTCATATGCAAATCATATAGTAAAATTATTACTTCTTATGGTTGTGAGATTAAATAAAACCAACTGAGTTTAGTAGAATAGTGTACACAGGATGCTTAGCACGGTCTGAATATTTTCTTCATACACTGCTTTCTGATGTCCGATATGGTTTGGCTGTGTACCCACCCAAATCTCATCTTGAACTGTAGCTCCCATGATTTCCACATGTTGTGGAAGGGACCCAGTGTGAGGTAATTTAATCATGAGGGCGAGTCTTTCCCATGCTGTTCTTGTGATAGTGATTAAGTCTCAAGAGATTTCATAGTTTTATAAAGGGGAGTGTTTTCCTGCACATGCTCTCTCCTGCCTACCAGAATGTCCCTTTGGCCTTTTTTTTGTTTGTTTTCTTCCATGACTGTGAGGCCTCACTAGCCATGTGGCACTGTAAGTCCATTAAACCTCTTTCCTTTATGAATTACTAAGTCTCAGGTAAACTAATGCAATGTCATATTTTCTTTATAGCTTCTTTAATATTGATTCTTGATTTTCAATAACATGCACTATTGCCAGATGAACATTCCATTATTTCGTGTGTCATCATTCCTGGCTCAGTATTACTTAAATGCCTGCCGTTTAACATCAAAGATATCACCTTGGCATTCCACCTTTTTCACAATTTATTGTGATATAGCAGTAAGAACACTGCATATGGGGTTAGTGAGTATGTTTAAAGAGAAGCATTAAGCTATTCACTGCTACTTTGTGACTTTGAGTAAGTCCATTTTAGTCTACATTTTCCTTTCTGTAAAATGTGTTAATTATTTTTTCCTGATCAGCCTCCTCACAGATGTAATATAATGTTCAACTAGAGAACTCACCTGAAAACCCTCTGAAAGCTGAAAAAGGGATATACAAATGTTAGATAGTAATGGAAAAACAATGAGCTTTGAAAGGTAGTACAAACCCAGTTTAAATTCTGTGCTTGGCCCTTACCAGCCTTGTGGAAGTCACCGACTCTTTGATTCTTAATATTTATAACTAGAATTGGGAAGAATAATATTTATTTTCAAAAAATAAAATCTTACTGCTGAATATTGGTACTTTGGTTTTTGACAGAAGTGTATCTTATCTATAAATCTATAGGTTGCGTCTAGGACTTGGATATTGTTTTATATTAATATCATTTTTATTTATTTTACCATGCCTAACACCAGCCAACATACAATATTTGCAACATAAACAAGGAAAAATAGTGAGGATTAGTGATTATTATTCCCTGTGTTTTTAGTCCTCACCTACTCTGATTCGATTAGGTTTCTGAATATAAAGGTAACAAATTTATTGGAGTCTAAGAATAAAAATGAAAGGGAGATTCTTTTGTAGTCCATGACAATTTAATTATGAAACTATAGGGAATGAAACTGCATTTATCATGACACCATTTCATTGCATTCAATGTGTGTAGAAAATGGATGACAGGGAGGGTTAGGCAGCTGTCATAAGAGGGGAAGAAATGGGTTAGCTGCCAGCAGCGAGGGCAAGCATCAAGCATTGGCTTAGCTTTAGACTGCAGAGAAATATAAAGAGCTGACGAGACAGCCTCACTTGCAGCAGGAAGACATTAGTTCTCCACTTTGAACCAAAGAATGCGTAATGATGCTGAATGCAAAAGGCAGGGTCACAAATAATGATAATAATGACAGTAATATGACAGGCTCAAAGAGTAATGGCTAAGAACTGCGTATCAAAGAAACAGCTTAAAGTGAATTGTATGAATTATTTGCCTCGTTTTTAGCACCATGTTGGTACAGCTATTGCAATTGCTAAGAGATAATGTATTTCTACTATGGAAACAAATTAAATTACAAATGCAAATTGACAAATATAATCTCATCGATATATTTTAATTTCACACATCTATAAAATGCGATAATAGGAACCAAGTGTTAGATAATAATTTCTTATTTAGGTGAGGAATTTGGTAATGTTGTAGATTACAGAAATTAAATGCTTCATGAATATGCATTGGGTGTGTCAAAGAAAGATGCTTGCAGTAAGAGTTTTTAGTGCTCATTCTTCAAAACAGATACACGTAAATAACCTTGATTTATGCCTGTTACATATTTTGTAAGCATAATGCCACAAGTCTCTCTTACCAAACCTTAAATCTGTGTAGATTTTTGTTAAATGTGACTTGAAGCAACTAAAAATGTAGTTGAGATTCAATGGTCTGTTTTGTGACGAACATTCATCATAGTTAAGAATAAGATCCACATGCCTCATTGCGTTTGAACGTTGTGTGTGTGATTCAAACGCTGCTTCTCCTTCGTCCCCATTTTAAGCTGCTCTCTCATTTGTTTACCATGTTGTAAACACCCCGGCCCATTTTAGTTTCTGGAAGACAGTGACTCCTCGCACTGTGATGGCTTTGCTCATTCCCTTCCCTTTGTGCAAGATGCTCTTTCCCAGCTCTCTACCTGGCAGTCTCTTCTAAATCTCCACTTCAATATTCGCTCTGCAGAGGGGCTCCTTTAACCATCCTTATCAGTAACTTCCTCCATTTTTCTTCTCTTGCGCAAAATCCCAGAATTGAAATGCATCCTTTTAAAACTAAGACAACACTTGGTATACTAAATGCAAATTCATTTTGTCTTTGTTTTAAGAATATTAGAATGCTTTCACAACTTTCAGTAGTATCAAATTGTCAAAAATACTCAAGAAGCTTCTATTTAATAGACAAAACAAAATGACATGATATGCTTTGTTTATATGTGTATATGTCTCTATATGTGATATCAAAGAGTTGCCATCACAGGATATGAATCTAAACTGGTAGATATACTGTTATCTTTGCTTTTATTTATTAACTAATCTTGTCTGAATATTGATATTCTAAAAACAATTTTAAGGGAATGTTAGCTTAATAAAATTCAAAATTCATTTTTTTTGTACTGGTCTCTGAAATTGCCCCCCAAATGTCAATTGTTCCAAAAGTTTACTAGGACATGTTGTGAAAGCCAACATTTTTAATATTTTCAAAAATTCCTCCATGTTTGATATTATAGGCAAAACGCTTTCTTTCTTCAGGCAGCCATGGATACCCCATTGACTATTTTGTGTGTTGTCTTTGTTATACAGTGTTATTATTAAAACTCTTACAGTTTTTGGCTTTGTTTTTAGATTTTGCTACTTAATCAACAAAATTTAATTAAGGATGGTATAGCCATAAAAGAAAGCTAAGTTATCTGATTAATACTAACAAAAAACTGTAATAATGAGTTGCTATTCTAAAATGTATTTAGCATAATTTAATAAACTTATATTTAATTTGGTTTAGACACGAATGATGATAATAATATGTATATTACGATAATATGATTGTATTTTCCAGTTATTTCCTGATGATTACGGAGTCCATAAAATATTTTTGCCAGTTGCTCAATGCAGCACATTTAAGGAGTTGTATAATTTGCTTAAATGAAAGTCTTGAGATGTAATATGAAATTATGTTGAATACTACAGAGGAAATTTACAGCAAAATTAGGACGCAGAGGTATTTTATTTGGTTTCAGCAGAATAATCAGAAAAATATATGGTTAGAAAAACAAAAATGTCAGGAAAACATGTTATTTAGTTATGTTTTATTTTTCTTTACAGTTTCGAATGTCTCCTTTTCACAAAATATAGTCACAAATAAGTCCTATAAGAATTTGAATGAGGGCTAGGAAATTAAAATGGAAAATTAACAGCATTGGAATGGGAAGGCAAAGGAACTCTGAGGATAGCTAGACAACTGTCAGAAGTAAATATTCAGTAATTTTACCCAAACTAAGCTTCAGCTCTATTTACTGCAAACTCAGCAGAACATGATCAATCTGAATAACCTCATATACTTTTTACTAGCGATGACACCAATTTTGTGAAAATGTGTACTTCCAAAACCAACTGAACTAGCTTCAAAGTAAGTGCTGCATGGTACAACAAATCTGATAGTAGTTCACTTATGGTAATAGCTTTAATATAAAAATTTTAATATCTAATTTATAAAATATAAAAATTTTAAAGCTATCACCATGAATGAACTACTATCAGGAACTGCTGAAAAATGTCAGTAAATTTTAGGAACTGCTGAAAAAATTAATAAATTTCAGGAACTGCTGAAAAATATTAGTAAATTTCCCAAAATGTCCTTTAAATCACAGTAAACCTATTATTTTGTTACTTTTGAAAATGTAGTAGATTACCAAAGCTTGGGAAGTAATTGATTGTTCAGAAGACTGCCTGTGGAGCACGCATTCATATAAATACCTTAGACCTATTAAATAATTATCTGAAAACAGAACTGTGCAAAATCTTAAAATACTTTGGAAAAGGGAAAGTCTAGTCACCAAAAACTGCAAATTTCTTGAAGGCAAGAGTCATCTCTCACTTATCTAAATCTCTATGTTGCTTGGCACAAAGTAGCTCCGTTGTTGAGCAAATTTAAAAAGTGGTTGCAATACTAAGACTTAATCACAGGTAAACTCATCAGGTGTTTTTTCTCAGTTAATGTCCCACAAATATCTGTTTACAAGTGACTAGTAAATGTGGAATAGCCAGGAATTGTACTCTAATTAGAATAGAAAACTATTAATTATAAACAATTGTCTTTGCTGCCTTAAAATCTATCAAGCATTTCTTGGGATTATTCTGTACTTGATCTAAAGCTGCATAAGATAATTTCCAATAACAATATACTAACCTATTCTGTCCTATGATAGTGAAAACCAAAACCATCCTCTTTCTTAGAACAGCATCCAATGCTCACTGTCTATAAAGCTTAAAGGAGAAAAAAATCTTGTTTAGATTCACTCCTAAGATCTATGTATCAGTCCTTGTGTCATGTGCTAGGCTTTTTGCCTGGATTAGATAAAATATTTTTAAGCGTGGTTTTCTGTTAAATAGTAAATGATTGTCAATTGAAGTCTCTTGATGAGTATTCTGCCAAAGGAAACGAGGCCAATTTTCTTTTTGTTTTCTTTTTATCCAAAGCTATTTCTCAAATGTATCAGTTTTCCATAAAGAGTCATCTGACATTCTGAGTAGCGTTGCTCCAGATTCAGTTCATGGTATCTTTCTATTTTCTCAGACTAATATCTATAAAAGAATTAACACATTTTTGGAGTAGGTTATGCTGCTCTTTGTCTCAATCATACTGTTTCTCTAAAAAGATATTTTCTTAGAATGTTTTAGTTTTTTACTTAAAAATCAAGGATCAACAACTGTTCTCAGCAGCATTCTAGCCCAGGACTGTGCACATAGAGTAGGGGAAGGGTGGTTTGAGTGAGAACATTGCTCTGGAAAAGGCAGAATCTTATTTTGTTCAACATCTGTATGTTTTCAATTTGAAATGGAGAACTTGGTGACATTGCCAAAGAACTTTGTACATTGTTGGCAATTTTATTTGGTCCAGAATGGTACATAGATTAAAATTCCAACTTTCTGCCAGAATACCATGATGACTGTATTTTGCATTTTGCAACCTAATTTGGGAGTTTGGCAAACTGATTCATAAACTAATAAAGTTAGAAGCATTTCAAATGGGTCACCTGAAAATCATCTGCCTTTAGGCAGTGTGTTTTAAAACATTCTGTGGGTCTTTCCATTTCAATAGACATGGAGAGTCTCTCACAAATATGTCTATTTTGAATATATCTATAGGAGGATTTGATGAATCTGTCATTAATCCAACATATTTCTTTCATAATTATAAAGTCTTTATATTAGCTATATTTGTGTCAATTACACATTTTCAGGATTGTTTGAATCATGACACAACTATGGGTTCAACATATACACATTATATGGTGAAGAAAAAGACTTCCCCCAAGCATTTTCATGGTCAATGCCAAAAAATGGATTTATATATTAATTCTATTTCAGCACACTTTACTTGGATACTTACTGAAATTCCAGCATACTTTGAGAAGTGTATTAGTGATGCAAAGATGTAGGTAACTATACTCATTATAAACAACAACAAAACCCCATTAACAGCTATATGGGCAACCCTTAGTTGCTTTAATTATGCATGGATCTTAGACATCAGGGCAAAGGGAATCCATATCCACCTTCTCTGGATTTACTCTGCATTGGGAGAGTTACTTCAACAGTAATTCTGCTTCTAGGCCAGTTTTGAAATATTCTTTTTACTTAATATCCTCACATACATTTATCTGTAAGCTTATTGTGGTGCCGTCTTTGTTAATGCGTTAGCAATTATGTAGCCCAGTTGATTCTCTTGCTGTTCCTCTACCATGAACTGTTCTAATCTGGGCTTCCCCGTGTTACTCTCTCTGCCTACAAAAGTGTCACACATATGTCCAATCACTTACCTGCCTCATTCAGCTCTCTGCTCAAATTTTGCCTCCCCAGAAAGGTCTTTCTGATAATCTGATTCAAACTAGCAAACACATTCTCAAATCAATCTCTTCCCCTTAGCCTGTTTTAGCTGGCTTGATAGCACTTGCCTCCACTAGATACTACACTACAGAATTAGTACTATATGTATGTATCTCCTCTACTACAATGTAAGTTCCATTAATGCAAGCGTTATGCCTGTTTTTTTCACTACTTTATTCCATGATCTAGAGGAGTACTTGTCATGTAAAGGGCATTAATTATTGTCTGTGATGCAATTTAACCCAGGACACTAAATTTCTTTTTAACTTAATATATTTGCCTGTTAAAGAAGATTATTTTACTTCACAGTCTTTAGTTCAGAATATATTTGTTTGCAGTGATTATCAGAGATACATAGGTTTTGTTAGGATTCAATTACTCATAGGTATTTGTAGGTACCAAAATTGTATGCACCAACATTTATTAGATCCTACTTCCTTTTCCCTCATTAAGAATAAATAAAAATATGGAATTCGTGTGTAACACTGACTTACAATACTTGGACTGACAAACCCATAAACCTTCTGGCTGGCTCAGTGGTAACAGACATATAAATTATTTATAATATGGCATTTCATTTAAAATATTTTAAGGTTCATATACTAGATTAATCATTGACTTTATTTTTTGTGTGAGCAACATGGCTGTTTATTCACCTGGGTGCAGGTGGGATAAGACAGAAAAGGGCATTAGCAAAGGGCAGTGGGATAGGAGTTGGTTTTATAGGTTTGGGTAGTTTTCTGGGGGGCTGGGGTGTCTAATATTTCACCCTTACTCTGGCTCCCATTCTCTGCTCAAACCCAATCTTGTTAATAAAACCAAGTGGTTGCTTGTAGATACCACATGCTTCCTCATACACCATAAAAACAAAAGCTCTCCCTCCACACAATGCTATGTGAATCTGCCTAAGGTCAGGAGTTGCAGTTAGTACAAGCTCTTACACATGGAACCATAGATAAATTGGAAATATTAGAGGCATTCCCAGAACTGGGGTTAATCAGAAGTCAACATGGAAGATGAACATCCAAGATGGAGTTGCTCTCGCCTCTATAGAGCAGAGTAATTGTATTCCAGGAAATCCAATAAAACTTGACAGGTGATGGATTAAAATTTTGACATCATAATTTTATGTGTGAACATGCAAATCACTACTAGCCATTCATTTGTGGGGACTTTTAATCTGTTAATTTGCCTATAATCCCTCCTCCTCATAGTATACCACGTCACTTTAATACTTCAATAAATTAAATATTAATTTCCATTTTAAAGTGAGACCTTCATTTCATAGATTTCTGATTTATTTTGGTATAAATATTGGCTTTGCTTCAGTAGAAGAGATTTCCAAGAAGAATCAAAGACTAGAAATTGTCCTATGAGAATCCTATCAAGTTCCTAAACTGGGATTGATTAGTCAAGGGAATAGTAATTCTCTATCTCACAAAGAATTCTTAGAGAATAAGAATACAAAATTTTGGCATCAAGTTCCTTCTCCTCTATTCTTAGCTATAATCATGTTTATCATCTTACATTTAGCTCTGTTCTAAATTATAGAGTTTATATTCTTGAGGACATTGAGATGCTTCGCTTTCTTACGTATTCTGTTTTGAGTTACACAAAGCAATGAACATGTGCCTGTATTCGGAGAAGAAACTTTTACTATTATAATTCACAGAGAAATAGTAAAACATGTTGGCTCATCACAGGTGACAAAAAAAGAGAAAAATCAGATCATTATCTTACATTCAGTGTTTAAACCTAAAGGAATATCATGATTTAGATTAAACTCACATTATACTTCCTAATCTGAAACAAAAAATAATAACCTCAACATTTTTACATCACAAAATAATTCTGGCATATTCCTCAATCTGTGGGTGGGTGTTAATTTACGTATTGTTAAAATTCCTATTCAATATGATATGGTTGGTATTAAAGAGGAGTATTCACAATGAATATTAGGTTTGGGGCAGATATTTCATTACAAATGTTCTGGGATTGTGAGGAAATTTTTAAAAGTCCTGTTATTTAAGACATAACTATGACTCCTGAAAACAGAGGTTTGTCTTGGCTAAGACAGCGTGTACAGTTTCTTTAGAATTATGCAGCAGAGTAATCAATAAATTAAAAACACATATGTAGAGCGGAGATTTTGCTATCATTCTTTCTACCCACCATTGGACTTAGAGAAGTTTGGGTTGGGTCCTTAGAGAAAATCAGACCCAGACATTTTTCCATAATTAGCTTTAATTCATTGCTGCTTCTATAAGACTGAGCTAAAGCTTGTCTTCAGTGAACATATTCTACTGGGAATTTCCAAACATTTATTCCTAGGATGCCTAAACAAGCTTCATAATAAAGTTAGACCCCTAAGATCAATCTAGTCTAGACTCATTTATACTCCAGGGAAGCCCAAGAACTCTGACAGGTTAGGAATACACTAAAGTGATTTAAAAATATCTGTTCTGGCAATGATCCATATTCACATTTTTTAAAAGAAAATGATGCTGCCCATATACAGTTCAATTAGTCATACCCTATTGACAAGCAGAGACTATTCTCAATTGGGCATACAAAGAATGTAGAAAGATAAAAATCAATATTACACTATGAATACAAAGTATTTTAAATAAATATTTTAATTCTATTGTTGACATTTACAAGTAGAAAGCATACAGTATGTTACAAATATCAAAATGTGAAAAATATGAATGTTACATAAGTAACAAATATAAAAAAAGTATTTTCTTACCTTCCCTGAAAGTAAGAAAACTATTCAGCATAGGAAAATATCAGTATCAAAACACAGCTTAGGTGTAAAAAAGGTTTTTACACAGTATTAAAAAAAATGATCTACAAAATGACCAAAAGTAAGTGTTGAAATCTGATTTCATATAAATTATAAAAACTGGGTACTTACAGTAAATGTTATCTGGTTGGAAAATAAGTCCAATCATAGGCTTTCCTTAGGTCAATTCTTTAAAATAGTAAATGAATAGAAAAAATTTTCAATAAATAACTTTTAAGAATGTCTCTTAGAAGTGCTGCTGAGAACATCGTCTGCATAGTGAGGTGGCAGTGTTCTGGGGACAACATGCAATCATTCTGTTCCTAATGGAAGCCTGATGAAAGTCAAGAGACTAGAATCATTTGCTAAAGGATCCAGAAGTTTTAAGACAATTCTATAAGAAAGCATTAAAGTGCTGAACAAAATGACTTAATTTCAGTACCCACTGTCATGTACAACTTACTCAAATACTCAAGACATTTCTGAGCAACATCAAATATGGAAACTATCATTCTGAAAAGTGTTAATATACCTAATCTTCATTCCACGATAGGAGGGTTCCTTTCTACACTTTACAAGGATTGGTTTAACATCGAGGATCTTGCAATGCAAAATATAATTATAATAATACAGTGGAAACAATACACATACGCCACTGGGAAAGCACAAGTTCTTTTCTACAGTGGTAAAGGTATCAATTTTTAAAAAGCACAAATCAAACACTGCTAAATAAGAAACATCTTCCAAATGCTGCATGCCACAAAACTAGTTACAAACACAATGCATGCAGGGAAATAAATTCAACCACGTATGTTTAAATTAAGAGTAGCTGTGAGTCTGTTTCAGCAGCATTGTGGTTATTATTTTTAAAGTTTCCCCTCTACCACTAGTCCACACTGGCCTGGTTTTCAAACGTGACCCAACCTAGTGGGCAACTTTACAATGGTTTGAGCGTTTCTTGTTTTTATATTTTTATAGTGCCAGTACATAAACTTCACACATACTGTTCTGCTTCCCCATCTTTGGGGCCTGGCTTAGTTGTCCCAGCTTTGCCTTCTTCATTTGCTGCTGCTTTTTCTGGAAGAGATGCCAAATCTTTAAAAACATCTACATAATGGCCAAAGCCAGGGCCCCAGTTCAAAAGGTTGTCCCAGTTGAAAGTCCCTGCTTGCTGCCCAAGCTTCACGGGCAGTGTGTTGTCAGCAGCGCCTGGTGCCGCTGCCTGGGTGCCCACAGGTCCTCCCTCAGCCCTGCGGCCGTGGTACCTTCGAGGCTTCAGTCTGGCTCCATAATTATCTTCATCATCTGCATCAGATTCATTGACTTGAGATAATTTGGGCATCCTGGAAGTATATACCATTGGCTTTTCCCTGTCATATTCCATTTCTGAGCAAGTGAAAGACTCATGGGAGTCACTATCAGAAGAGGATTCTGGAGCTGGAATGCCATCTGCTGGATTCCGTGTTCTAGACAGTGGCCTTCTGCAGTCCTCCTCTGAAGAAGACCTCCCATGGTCTGCACTGCAGATACTTGGGTTTCTAGGGCGAGGTGTGTTGAGCCTCTCGACTTCTTCAATGGAGAGTCCGACTGGAGGAGAAGATTCCAGCGGAATCTGCCCAATTGGCTGCTTTAGGCGACTCCCTGGTCTAGAACCATGTGATGCCATGGCCTGAGGACTCTTGCTTCTCCTTCCTAGCCTTGTGGCATAGTTGAAAATGCCAGGTTGGGAGGTGTCACCATGCATTTCCGAAGTGTTACCATCCCTTATAGGAAGATGCAATTCCCTTGCTGGGCTGTTTCTATAGAAAGTAGAAGATTTGGTGAAAGGGGCCGGACTGTGTCGGGACAGAGGGTTGGGAGTTGGGCACGCCGAGTGGCTTAGGGAGCTGGTTCTCAAACCTTGACCGTATGAAGGCTGGTAAGTCAAACTGCTTGCTCCTAAGGGCATGGGGGATTGCCTTGCAAAACCTAAGGGACTGTGCCTCTGGATTGAAAATTTTGGTGTGTGGCTGCGGAACTGCTTGTAGTGTTGGATGATGTCTGCATCTGAAGGGGCGATGCTGCTGGCATTGTCAATGTCATAGTGCTCTATCTCCTGCTCTGGAGATGCCAGAGGGGCGCTAGGGATGGTTTCTGAGTTGTGAGGAATATCAGTTTCATCATAGATAAGGTAAGGGTTTTCCCTTTCAATGATATCTGGTTTTGGGTTTCCTTCAGGCTGCTTCCTCACGGTCATGTCATCCCCGTAGGGAGGGATATTGTCGGGGTCATCAAAAGCAACGTTCTCACTTCCCTTTTTCTTCTTCTCCTTTGGTTTCTTCTCCTCTTTGGGATTTTTGGCCTTCTTCCCCCTGCACTGGTTACACAGGATCAGGCTCAGGACCAGGAGGGCCAGGACGGTTGCACAGCTGCCCACGATGGCAGGCACAGCCCACAAAGGCAGGGAGATCTCTTCATGGCCCTGACTCAGAACACAGACATGCCCCGCAGGACTTCCAGCTTTGCACACCTTCCCCTGAGGACACAGGACACCAAGACAGGCCACCACCATCTCACAGGTCCTTCCCGTGTGCGAGTCTGGGCAGCTACAGGTGAAGCCCGAGTGCAGGCCTGGCTCACAGCTGCCACCATTCTGACATGGGTGGGAGGCACAGTCCCCAGGAGGAACACACCTGTAGGCATACCATTGATTAATGCACAGCAAATCACCCCAGCAGGGGTTGCTGGCGCAGATGTTTGGGCCACGACAGCCAATCTTCACTGAGGGATCTGTTTTTGAGATGGAAGCCAATCTATGCTTCCCGCTGAAAGGAAGACTTTCTCCACCATACCACATAGAAGCAATGCAGCCATCAAAACCTGCTGGGAGAAGAAGAAGCAGTAAGGCTTTTTATTTTTTTTTTTAAAAAAAGGCTTATACTACATTGCTAGGAAACTCCAGAATCACTTGTCAAAAGAAACTTCAGAATCACTTCATGTGAATACCGAAAGCTCAGTCTCGGAGTCATCATCCGGTTGAAAGGTAATTAAGCTATGCATCTTATAACATAACTTAGCAAGGTGTGTAAGATTACCATGACCAAACATGGGGCAGATTGCTTGAATCCTGCTCATTCTGAAGATTTATGAATGACTTGGGCAGGCTAAATTTTCTTTTTCTTACTCATTTATTTAATTATCAATTTCCTTTCTTTTTACATTCCATATACCAAAAATTGCATACATACAAATAAAATGTATTTTTAAAAACTTGTAAAGAACATGAAATAGGCCAATGGCTTCAACTACTAAATCATGCATTCCCATTGAAGGTGAGATTGCACCAAAGGTGTCGAATATAGGTTCTTGAGGAGCAAAAGAAAAAAACCTTATCTATTACAATGGTCTGTGGGCCTCCAAAGATCAGATGAAAACATACCACTGGTGTTAACATTTTATGACTTGGGGATGGCAAAGTTTAGACTATATTAAGTGTCTCCTTAGGAGAAAGATAAAGATAAAATACAAAGTTAAGAAACACTTCATTACACTTGAGTGCACTAACAGGGCTGATGTTCCTATCTCAGGGCCCAAGAATCTATTTTGACACAACCAAAAAAGCATAATTTATGTTGGCTTATTTTCCCACAACATTCTATAATAATTAAATATATAAAAAGGATTTATAACCCAGACTTTAACTTTTATGTCTTAACTCTATTATTCTCACATGCATTATTTTCCTCTTATTTAATGCATCATTCTACCCTAGTGACATTCTCATCCTTGATATACTTTTTTCAACGAGCTTTTGTGACATCTTTTCTTTTTGTTCCTATACTCCTGCTTTTCTTCCTGTTACTTAATCTCCTTTTCTGACTTATTCTCCTCTACATAACCATTGACTCTTAGAGTTAATCAAGACGAGGTCCTAGGCTTTCTTTTCACTCTACATTCTCATGTTAGGTGATCACTCCCATGTCCAGTACTTCAGTTACCTGCTTGACACTGACCACTCCTAAACATATATTTCCAGCTAAAGTCTATTTCTGAGTTCTAGCCCATCCATCCGAAGGATTTTTTCAAAGCTGCTTCAAACCCAAAATGTCCCAAACCAAATCTGATACTTCCCAGAGATATGCTGCTTTTGCAGTGTTCTGTAGTTTCCTCTCTTGGTAACCTACCCTTCTTTGAGTTGAGAAGTAGAATCCTCCTTGAATTTTACCATAATCACTAACAGTTTGGTTGATTTTAGTTCCCAGAATACTTCTTGCCTGTCCACTTCTTTCTAACCCCTTGGCCACCACACTAGTAGGAGCTCACAAGACATCTTGTCCAGATCCCAACTAATTTCTGCTGATCTGCTCGTGCCCTCCACCAATTCATTCTCCATGTTGTAGCCTGAATGATCTGTAATATTACTGCATATCTAACTAGATCCTCCTGTGATTAAAATTGTTAATAACTTCTCATTGCTCTGCAAATAAGACCAAAACTGCAACAGGTCTAGAAGTTGCTTCATTCTCCAACTTTAACATTTGCCTGTGACCTTAGCCCCCAATGTGCTGTGTTCTATAACTCTGACTTAACCTATTTCTTTAAAAAACTTTCTATCAACATAAATTAACCTTCCATACACTTTCATCCTTCTCCTTATCATTCAGATTTATCTACACATGTCAATTCCTCAGCAAAATTCTCCTTCCTTTCTCTTTTTTCACTATATTTTAGAATTCCACATTCTTCCTTTGTATTATTTGTCACAGATTAGAATAATGCATTTACTTGTGTAAGAAATTGATTGATGTTTGTTTCCACTAATGGACCATGAAGAGAGTGGCTGTGAATGAATAAATAAATGAATAAATGTATACAAAATGCTTGGTGGACAAGCAAAGCATCAACACTCCATGGACTGACTTCCAACCTTGGTAAGAAAGATGCAAGTTGCTTGAGAAAGTGGTGGCTAATAGTTTATTACAAATTTTCTAAAGAAAGCTATGACATTTTTAGGATATTTATTACTGATATTATCAGACATCAAACTACTTTTTTAAACATACATTTTGTTGAATGAAATTGTATTGTATATGAGATTCATATTAAATGCGTAGATTTTAGCTACTCTTGCCATAGGAAAAAAACAATTACTTATTGAGGAACAATTTTACCTATTCCTTGTGATTCTACTTAACAGAGGCATTTACCTGCTTGGGCATCTCGATGTGCTTGATTGGGTGGAATTCCTCCAAGTGATATAGTAAGCACATCAAGGCCACCAAAGTCTTGAGTAGGGTGGATAATATCTCTGTTATATATTCTGTCAACAGACAATACTGTGGCTGTTCCATTTTTCCCAATTAGGAAAGTGTGCCAGTGGCCATCTGCAACGTACACTTCAGGAATATTTCTCTCCACTTTCCCAGCGATTCCTGCATCTGATGTAAAATGTACTTTGCCATTCTTAATCTGCAAAACATATTAAAAATAATATACAATTAAAATATGGTGTGCTTAAATAAAGGTCATTAATAAAACTGAAATTTAAATTTTTGACAAATCTACGGGCGATAGAATAGCAGAAGAATCCAGTTGTATGAGTGTATACTCACACATCTTATCTCTACAATTTTAGACAATACATACTTTTATATTTAATAGTTTCAATGGTTTTCAAAGTATTCTTATCTGTATGCCTAATTTTTCAAAATACAGTGAATTATTTTCCAGAACACAATTAAAATAGTAAAGGGGTGAATGCCCATTTTAAGATAACTAAATTATACTTTTTTTTGATTATTTGTACTTCAGTGACAACCTGCCTTTGGAGTGTATTATATTGGTTGGTTTAGTAAAAGGCCCATAGTACTTAAAAATGGTGAAAACCACTTGAAAAAGAAAAATGAATGCTCAGCTAAAAAGGAAGCATAGTTGGAAAATAAAGATGAAAATAATTGTTTTACCTGTCATCTTTTACACACTGGAATTTTGGGAAAAAAAAGATGCCTATTGTTTATATCATTTATTGGGATCAAAAACTATGATGACTAAAGAATGAATTTTTAATAATGAGGTGTCTGGGCAAGCCTTCACTTTGGCTGTCTTTTACAATTTATCTAAGGGATATTTGGTTTATTTTATTTTGTCTAGTAGATAGAACATTGGGTAACAGGATGGTTCCACTCCAGTTTCCAGCTACCAAATTTCCAGTATCCTGAGTAGACCATTTTAGAAAATGAGATCATTTACAAGGCAAGATGAACATTTGGTTCAGGGAGCATAAACCCATTAACACTGCCAGACAGAGCTGGTGTCTTGGCAGGGGGATGCAGTGGCACTGTTCCTCAAATAACGGGAATGAAAAGATGGATTAGTTTATTTTGTCACTCAGATCAAATGCTATTTCTACATGCAACAAACACATCTGGTAAAACTAAAAATCAGTTCATTTGTACTTTACGGAAAAGATGTCTAACACATTTACATATGCTATTCATATAGTCATATTTTATTAAAGTAATTTTTTCAGCTAATAATACATTTCAGTACAAAATTTAAAAAAAAAAAAAACCCAGAAAATTCTAGCTAAATGACAATAACATCTCATCAAATGGGCAACATCTCATGACATTCAGTAAAAACAGCAACTTTTTTTGGTTATGGCTAGAGTCCTTTTCGAAAAAAAAAAAATAGAAAAAGCCTCCTCCCAGCTCTTTCCTCTGAATTGATTTCATCATGTCATCTTTTATTCAATACATTTTTGATGAAAGAGCACTTGGAGCATACCACAAAAAGAAGAATATAAGTTCCCATTATAACATTCTTAATGTTTTCCTTCTCCCTGGCAGTTCTTTACTTAACACTTATATAATTCCTAACTTTCAAAACATCATGCTAATTTTTGCTTGGTTTTATTTATTCATAAACAGTCAATGACGAACCACAGGAGCCGAAAAATTATTATCTTCTAGTGACCCAGCAGCTATTGTAATGTCATAGCACAACAAATTACTCATTGCAGGGATACAGATGTAAGCAAGCCTACTGCGCTGCTGGTAAGTATAAAAGTATATCGCATGCAATTATGTACAATACCTAATACTTGATAATGATAATAAATGACTATATTACTGGTTTATGCATTTACTACATTTTTAAAAATCATTAGTTTAGAGGGTACTGCTTGTAATGATACAAAAAATAGCTGTAAACCAGCCTCATCCAAGTCCTTTAGGCGGCACTCCAGAAGAAGGCATTGTTATCATAGAAGATGACAGTTCAACGTGTGTTATTGCCCCTGAAGACCTTCCACTGGACAGGATGTGGAGGTGGAAGACAGTGATACTGATGATCCTGATCCTGTGTAGGCCTAGGCTAATGTGGTTTTTTGTTTCTTAGTTATTAACACGAAAGTTTAAAATAAAAATAAAATGAAATAAAAAATGCTTAAAATAGAAGAAAGCTTATAGAATACGGGTATAAGAAAACAAAATATTTTTGTACAGCTATACAATGTATTTGTGTTTTAATTGTTATTACAAAAAAGCAAAAAGTTAAAGAAATTAAAAGTTTATAAATGAAAACAGTTACAGTAAGCTAACGTTAATTTATTATTGAAGAAAAACTATTTTTGATAAATTTAGTGTAACCTAAGTGTATAGAGTTTATAAAGTCTGCAGAAGTGTAGAATAATGTCTTAGACCTTCACATTGACCCACCACTTGCTTACTGACACATTGACTCAGAGCAACTTCCAGTCCTACAAGCTCTGTTTATAGTAGTGCCATGTGGGCAACACATGAAACCTCATCTCTCCAAAAAATACAAAAATTAGCCCAGCATGGTGGCACATGCCTATATTCCCAGCTATTTGGGAGGCTGAGGTGGGAGGATAAATTGAGCCCAGGAGGCAGAGGCTGCAGTGAGCCGAGATCATACCATTGCACTCCAGCCTGGGCAACAGAATAAGACCCTGTTGCCCAGGCTGTCCCCACTTCCCCCCAAAAAATCTTCTATGTAGCCTTTTTACTGTACCTTTTCTATGGTTGGATATGATTATATACACAAATACTTGCCACTGTGTCACAATTGCTTACAGTAGTTAGTACAGTAAACATGCCATACAGGTTTGTAGCACAGGAGCAACAGACTATTCCATATAGCCTAGGTGTGTAGCAGGCTGTACCATCTAGGTTTGAGTAAGTTCACTCTATGATGTTTGCACAAGAATAAAATCACCTAACGATGCATTTTTCCAAATGTATCCCTGTCATTATGCAACTCATGACTGCATTTATTTGTTCATTTGTTTAATTTGAAACTACATAGCTTTGAATTCATTATTCCAATTCTGTGCCACCTATGTTGCCCACTTAAACAAACACAAAACAATAGAACAGATTTAGAGTAGAAATAAAGTCCATCATATTACTGTTATTACAGAACATGAAATATGGAGCTATAGGATATGCCATGAATGAAAAGAGATTTGTGAAATGCTTTAAAAATTGGTCAACAAAGTTTTACACAAGTATGCTTTCCTTTTGCCTTTCTCTCTGAAAGTTTTTCTTGTTACTTTTTTCTTTGTTTGAATAGCCCCAATCGATTCTGCATAATCTTTTCTATGCTCTCACTGCTATTGCTGCTCACACCAGACACTGTGTTTACCCAACACCCTTGCTCATTTTTCACAAAATGTCCTCATCTTCTGGCTGCTTCTCTCTCTCTCTCTCTCTCTCTCTTTCTCTCTCTCTCTCACTGTGTGTGTGTGTGTGTGTGTGTGTGTGTGCATGCATGTGTGTAAAGAGAAGAGAGAGAGAATGACAGAAAAAGAGAATGAGAGAGTGAAAGAGTCAGACCATGCAAACCAGAAGAAAGAAATAAAGAAAAGGTCAGAAAGGGAACGCCCTCCTCCTCACAAAAAAAAAAAAAAAAAAAAAAAAAATGGAAAAAAGAAATGTTGGTGGCTTGGTGCAACAAAAAACTAAAAAATAAGTAAAAATCCATCCTATTCTGTAATAACCACATGATATTCCTGTCATCCAAATAATTTGCCTGCTTACAACAGCTACTTTCTTTCAGTTTATTTAATCTTAATTCATTGTTTTTATTTTTTCTTATCCCTTTTCTTTACCTGCCAAGCCCCTTCATCTTTAAAAAGCTGGTTTTAAAATGTTCATACAAAACTATGCATTTCTGTCTGTGTTATTCATTTTTTGTTAATTAACACTTACTTTCCTTTCAGAAAAAAGAAATCTAAGTTATTGCTACCAAGCTAACAAAATCTGGAGTTGAATGCTGCTGGTCTGTTGAAAATACAAGAATTTATGGTGACAAAAATGGATCCTGACATTCAGCTTCTTTCTTAGGGAAGAAATAAAACTGGTCTGTGATTTTTTTCAACCACATTGTATTTTCACTGAATTCCTTGGCTTAAAGTGATAACGTACAGAAATATTTCATATGTCATTTAAACGGCATGAGGACTTGGAAACAGTTTAACAGATAACACACAGACCTCAATGTCAAAGACTCTCAAAACATATAAAATATGTTTCTTATAGAAGATGAAGGTTTATTTCTTTCTTTGCTTCTTTACATTGTTTACTTCTAATACCATTTTCAATGAAAATTATAAGTACAAAAAATAAGGTTATACAATGGCTTATGTGTTCTCCTTTAAAGTGGTTTTATGAACTCTGGAACTGGGTCCTTTGTTTCAATGGAGGTAAAGTTAGAAGTGTTCTCTTGTAGGGGATTAGGGTAGAGTGTCTGCCATTTGGCACTAACAATATGTTGGGCCAGATAACTCTTTCTTCTAAAGTGCTGATGTTTGGCAGCATTCCTGACCCCTACCACTAGACGCCAGAAACACGCTCCCAACTCCCAACTGTGACAATTGAAAATATCTCCAGATATTGCCAAATGTCCCCTGGGGGTAAAATCATTCCTAGTTGGAAATGACTGGACTAGACAGATTATTATTTGAAAACGTAAGAAATATTGCTTTTCATGCTACTTATTAAATGTATTTATATGTGACATAATCATGGTTAGCTTGCACAGAGAAAAATTTTGAGGATGAAAAGGCTTAAGTTTAGAAGTGAACATCTATTTTTATTTTTAGTATTATATTTGAATTAAACCTAATAATTTTCTGAGCATATTGCTCTTTTTCTTTATGAACTATTCCTGAAGTAATTTTCAAATATTAACTCATAGATGAAAATAATTCAGGAAATCTGGATTTGCTATCTTAAGAATTTACTAAAATTTATATTAAAAATTATCAGTAGAATGATACAAAGTAATATTAATGGAAGGCAGTCAATATAACTAAACTAAAGAAACTGTTGGTCTAAGAGATGACTTATTTGTGGGAAAGAAAGCAAAATACAGATATAAAAATTCAGACAGCTCCGAGCCAATGCAAACATGTATATCTAACTAAATTACTTACCTGTATGTAAGTTTAGTATCTTATTTACAGATAAGAAAAAAATATGTAAAAGCCTAATGATAAATCAATCCATTGTTCCCATGAAGTATCATTTTTAAGATTATTTAAAAATGTTTCATAAAGGTTAAGTGAAACTTTACTTAAATTCCAAATATACGTCACAGAGTTTAAATAGTGAATTGAATATATGCTCCAGAAATCATGTAATTTCAAAATGTTTTCCATATTTCACAATGTTTTTCCTTATTCTAATCCTGTCAATTAACACATATATATCAGTATTTGAAATAATTATTGGAGAAAAATATTTTTGCATTTCAAAGACATTATATTTTTGGTTTGCTTTGTTTAAAAGTAAGAAAAAAGCAGTATAAATTCTTACCAGAAAAATAGATTGCCACTAATTCTTTGTGTGCTGGCCTACCTGGCAGGGTTCTCTACTCTAAAGCAGACAAATGTGTGTAGAAACCAAACCATTCAGATCTCTGTTACTCTGGCCAAAGCCTGGGGAATAGTTAAGATAGATGATATTGGAATAGCGCCCAGCATTAGTCGGCACTCTAATGGGTTGTAAAGAAAAGGACAGAAATTATGGGAGAAGTGATTTAAACCACTACACAGCAGGCGGTCTAATCAAATGAAGTCACCATTAGCTTTTATCTCACCTTCACAGTAGTGTAATTGCTGCTTTCTTGGATATGGATTAAAATGCCATTCTCGCTTCTGGTCCTAAATTTTACTTCCAGACTGTTCACACCAAAAGGCTCCACCATGGCACCTCGTATGCTTTGCCTTAACAAATATTCCCGCTTCTCATTCTGACTCATGTGGTAGTCCAAGCGCCCTTTGCCTTCTAATGATAAGGCAGTGTCAGGAGTAATAGCTGAAAGCCAAAAAAAAAAAAAAAAAAAAAAAGGAAAATGAATGCACTCATTTGGCATTTATTGGAGAGTTTTCTATAGCGACAAGAAATATTAAAAAGGAGAATGAAAATGTCAACTTTTGGGAATTAATGTCCCCCAACTCTAACCTTAAAAAATAATTTCCATTTATTATTATATAAGTTGATTTCAAATGTTTAAATCCATTTCAGAACGATGAAATGCAAAATACTTTATGGCAGTCATTAACCATTTGGGAAATATTTACTAAACTATTTGCCACATTATATAAATCATGAATACCTAAAGACATAGCCACTTGTTGGAAATATGTACTTGAAAAATTTGTTTGTAAACATTTTCATTGGATTTCCAAAATATATGTTTGCATGGTTTTAAGATGATTTGTAATCTTTAGTCTCTAGTATGCTATAAATTTGTACAAAGATGTGTACAATCAAATATTTATCTTTGTAACTAACGTTATTTCTAGTAGTCATCAGGTATAATTTATCATCATGTATAATTGGTATGTATATTATAATTTATTATAATCTGAAAAAGCCACACTCCAGAAATACAGAAGTTTAAGTTATAGAAACAAATGATATAGCTAAAGAAAAAGTATTAAGAAAATGAGCTCAAAACGATTTCAGCCCTGAACGATGCACTTTAAAAGGATACATTTTATAGTATGTGGGTTATATCATGATTTAAGAAAAAGAGTCTCAGGCATTTATCTAGCCAATGACTCATCTCATATTTCAGTTATAATTAGGATCCTACTTACTAAATATTTATTACTTTAAAAATCACGTGACAATATGTTTTCTATGTTTTCATTATATGTTATATAATTACACAGTTATACTTTCTGCTATTAAGATCTTTTGGATCATAATAATTTTATTATGCATTTCTATTCATTTTCATATTGTAATTGAATCAAATGACTCCTTAAATGTGGTCAGATACCTGCATTAGAGTTAAGTAACAATCTGTTTGAAAATGAAGAATTTTTACAAAAGAGGAGCCATTAGGGTTAGTTAGTGAAATGTGCAGCTTGAAATTAGCACTATTTTCTAATGACGATGTGAACATCATTAATGTCTAATAATAGTAACATTAAGGCTTAGAAAACAACTGATAAAAGGGTTTTTAAAAGTAATATTCAGAACTAATTCTAGTACTTAAAAATTAAAATCAAAGTATCAACATTAATTTTAACCTATTATGATGCCATTGTATGATGTGTTGAACTCAGTGGTGAGTAATCTTTTCATGCACAAAAAATCACCAGAAAAATATCCCCCAAAGGTAGATAATAAGAAAAAAAAGCCTATATGTAACCATTGACCTTTTAGATTGCCTAGCATTCTTATAAACAAAAATAACTGAATAAAATATTTTAAAAATGGAAGCTATAGATTTAGTTAGTAAATAATTATTTAAAAGAATATCATTCTTCTTCAGGTTACAAAAATAACTTTTAAAATGTCACTGTGTTTTACCAATTATTTCCCATTTAATATTTTCAATATTTAGAATGAAAGCATAATTTTTAATTCAATTACATACTTGGGTGCATATATTTAAATTTTGGTAGTTATTATAATTTCCAGGGGAAGATGGAAGACCTTACATACATTTTTCACAGTATTTCCCAGTGAATCCCTCTTTGCAATGACACTGCTGCCATGACCAGTAATCCATACATGTACCACCATGTTGGCATGGGCTGCGAGTACAAGCACCTTCCAGCCTAGGGCATCTAAAATAAAATCATATTGAGAGCTGTAAGGCACATACAAGATGAGCAGAAGTTTGCTAAAAGTCGATACAAACTTTTGTTAACCTGTTTAATTTCAAGAACTCCATTATTTGAAGCTCAAGTTACAATTAATTTGGATAAACTAATCAAACTAGAAGTTTTCCTAGAAAACACAGTCTGCCTCACACTAAAGAAGAGTCAAGAAAGAAGACGTCTTACATAATAATGAAAAAGATGTGACAATTTCTTCTTTAAATTAGCTCTTATTTGAATAAAATGCCTTGGTCAAATAAACACTTTGGTTAATACACGTGAGCCAGGGACCACATATTTTTTGACACATGTCTACCAGGCTACACATACAACTAATGTTTATTGAATGCCTACCATATGCCAAGTACATGGAAGTAAAATAATGAAAAAAATAACCATGCACTCAGGAAGTATTTATTTTTCCTTGCAAAAGAGACAGAAAATAAAGAAAAAAATAGCTATTGGAAATATTAAGGTGAGAAAGGGTATAGTGTGTTTGGGGATTTGCTGAATCTTTAGATTAGGCAGTGAATTAACCTTAATCTTTGTTAAGACCTAAACAAAATAAGGGAATGAAGTGTATCTGGTAGAATAGCATTTCAGCTAGAGGAAACAGCCAGTGAGAAAGCCCTGAAGTGCAAGTGTACTGCCATGTTGGAGAAACGCCGAGGCCCAACATGGTTGGAGCTCAGGGAACAAGAAGAAGAGTAGTTACATATGGTCAGAAGGTAAGGGCGATGCCAGATCATAAGAACCCTGTTAGTCAGGGTCAGGACTTTGGCTTTGAAGGTAGGTGAGATGGGAAGCTATCGAAGCACTTTGAGCCAAGAAGTGAAAAGAATTGACTTGTGTTTTAAAAATGTCATTCTGGGCCGGGTGCGGTGGCTCATGCCTGTAATCCTACCTAGCACTTTGGGAGGTGGAGGAGGGTGGATGACAAGGTCAGGAGTTCAAGACTGCCCTGGTCAAGATGGCGAAACCCCGTCTCTACTAAGAATACAAAAATCAGCCAGGCATGGTGGCAGACACCTGTAATCCCAGCTACTCGGAAGGCTGAGGCAGAGAATTGCTTGAATCCAGGAGGCAGAGGATGCAGTGAACCGAGATCGTGCCACTGCACTCTAGCCTTGGTGACAGAGTGAGACTTCCTCTCAAGAAAAAAAAAAAAGTCATTCTGGACATAAGGTCTAACAGAGCTAGTTTTGGCTCTGTTAGGTAAGTCTAAAAGTTTTGGCTCAGTAGGTTTTGACCTAAAAAGATGTTCACAAAATATCTTCAAATGAAAAAAAAATTAATATTTTTAAAAGTACTTTGTGAACATGGAGAAAGATACAAAAGGATGGACACCAAAGTATTAACAATGGTGGCAATCTCAATCCTGTGTTTTTCTGTGCTGTTTGATAGTAATAATAATAAACTAGTGTGACTTCGTAACCAAACAATAAGCACACGTAGAAAAAGAAAAGCAAATGCCAAATATTATTAAAGTACTTAAGTTACAAACATTAGAAAGTATTCCCAGCTTTGTCTTTATAGTTTTATTTCAAGTAATCTCATCCAAAATAATAATATGGGCAAAGATTTTTGTGAAAATGTGTTACTTACAGCGTAATTGGTATATTAATAAAATTGGAAACAACTAAAGTGTATGGTAATAGCTAAAATATAACACATTCACATTACAGGATACTAAGCAGTCATGACCATGAAGATAACCTAAGAGTAGTTGTCTCTGGGTGGTTAGATTATAGGTCAATTTTATTTTCTTCCTTGTATTTTTTCAGAATTTTTCAAACTTCAATAATGAAGAAAAGTAATTTTAAAATAAAATATATAATTTCTACAATTCCCAAGTTATTGCTAGAAACCTAATTAATAATTGAATAACCTTACAGTTCATAATTATTCAAGTTATTACCTGTTTTTAAAGCTGCATCAAGTTTCTGAGAATATGTATGTTTATAAGTAAAACTATTTAAGGTCAAATAAAGTCCTATGTGCCCATGATAGCTAACATTTATATATCTCTAGGTACCAGGGTCCTTTCTATATAATTTACCAACTTAACTCATTCAATCTTCACAACTCTTTGTAAGAGGGTAAAACATACACATGCACACATGCAAATATATATATGTATATATATATATGAGACTCTAGAAAACAAATATTAATTTTCTAATTAAATATCACATTTTATGCCAAAATTTCAAAAGTATATATAAGTATTTAAAATTCAAAACAATGTAAATCATTTGGTATTTTTAGAGATTTGCACATAACAATTTCATCTTTTGATGCTCACTGAATCATACTCTTTTTTGCATTTTTTTTTCTTTAAAACAGTAAGTAATAAAATTGCCATACTGATCTAGGATGCCCTGTGCTGCCAAAGCTTGGCTGGGTTCCAGAGGCCTTCCATTGACGGCAAACTCCATTATACAGCCAACAAAATCATGGCTTTCCACGTGTCCTCTCCTCTGAAGGATTGGTTCTAACGATCTGATACCTCCAGCTGTGACTCTATTTGGCTGAACATCAAGAGTCCTAAATAAAAAATGGAAGATATAAATATTAGTGACAAAAGAGTACATTTTTAGTATAACGTTTAGTTCGAATTAGAGTAAATATAGCTTTTTTAGTATTTATTATAGTGTGATAAATTTCAATGGAAAACATAACACATAGAAGAGTGTCCCATAAACACACACAGAGATGTTAGGCTTCCAAATTATGAAAAATATTAAAACTTACGGAAATTATATTTTCAAATAGTCAAATTAGATGCATATTATCATAATACTGAGTCAATAAGGGAGCACATTCTCAAAAGGAAGATAATGCTGTAGAATTAGTGGCAACTCTAATATTTATGTTAGATTACATTGCTCCTTTCCTGTAGAGATGATAAGGGATATCAATAAGTTGATCAATGCAAGGGATGCCAATAAGTTGATTGAGTCAATGAATGACGCATCATGATGCATGACTACTTATTTTTCTCTGTTTATCATTTTTCCTATTAAACTCATTTATTTTCTGGTAGATTACCGCTGCATTCAGTTTTAGGTGCTATGGAAAAATATCTGTTAATTTTCACATAAACTTTTAGAAATGCATTTGAAAGAACTGGGATCTTTATCCTACATGTTTTCCAGGTCATATGCAATTATTTCATGAATGTTTCCAAAGACTACTGGCTATATTTAATTTCCTTTTCTCCAGTTTTATCCTATTTCTACCACTTCATTTCACACATTTTAACAAATTTTGCACAGTAATTATTGACTATTTTATATTATGAAAATTTGGGGAGGGAAATAAAATGTCTTAAGCTTCATGTAATTCTTAGCGTCATATAATTATTTTTAGGTGTAAATTTTCTTTTTAAAAATTTTAAGTAACAATAAAGTTTAAACTAATCATATTCCTTACCAGTCATCTGAAACTGCCACATTACTGACAGTACAATATCCTGGCTCTTGGTTCTCAGAACAGGAGTCCACAGTTAAGGAGGCTGCCTATGAAGCAAGAGAAGGAAATGTTCAACTTTGAGTTCTACTGTCTCTAGTACTCTTTCCAGCCAACACTACCCAAGACTTGTTTCTATGTGAACATAATTTGGAAACTGCAAAAAACATCTTGATTTAATGTATAAATCACATAATTATAATACTGAATTATAGGCACGTGTTTCTTTGATATCTCTAAAAACTAAAATTATGACTATCTTTACCTATAAGGTAAAAGGGTACTTTGAAAAATCTTCTCCTGCTCCCTTGTTTTATAGATGAAAAAAGATAAAAATGCCATTAATCTTCTTTAGAATAATACACAGTAGGTCTGAAACATCTTTCTGGGGATAACAATCTGAAGAAACATGTTTATTGTACTATCAAGCTATTTTAACAAAAGAAAAGCCACTTAATTTTTGATTTTTCAAAAGTCTTATTCGAATATGATTTCAGCCATATTTACAAAAAGATTATAAAAATACAATATAAATATTATTATAACAATCTATGAAAATTTAAATATTTGGATTAAAGTTTGAGATATGTTAAACCAAGTAAGTGCTCTTCTCATTTTTGTTAAGAATAATTATAAGTAACATTATAGCATATCTCTGTATAATCAGGGTGTATTACTGTAAATCACTTTACAGTAGAAAATCCCCAATAGTATTTAAATAATGAATAAGTAGTCATTTTTGCATATCCCCTTAAGACAAAAGCTTTCTGTTTAGTAGAACGTATGAAGACTCCTTTTGACTGATAAACAAAGTCATAAATTTATGGTTAAAAGGCCTAAGAATATGATAACCATAGAAGTCAGAGTCCTATATAATGAGTACCAGCAACTGAGATGGCTGCAGTCCAGTCTAAGACCAAAGCTGTGTATAAATATTATTGTGTAATCTGCAATGCTCTTGTGATACACCTCCTTTGTTCCCCAAATGTCATTAAAATTTGACAAATGACAAACTTTGCATATTTTGGTTGCTGAAATTATAAGAAGGATAGAGTACAGTGCCAGTAAATCACAGGAATCATCATAATTCATTATCTGAATGGACAGGAGGTTTAAAGGTTTCTCCCAATGCAGACAATAAAGTGTTATTCTAAATTTACGAATGCCATAGACAGGGGAAATCCAAATTTGTTACATATATAAAAAAGAAATATAAATATGATGCAGCCATCCATTTATCAGAATGCTTATGATTTCAGTTTAATAAGAGCAAAGCAAATATAGGAAACAGTGCAAGAAGATTAAGCAAGTTGACTAATAACATGCCTCACTTAAATGCAAAGTTTTGGATGTCAAATTTTCTGTTTTAAAAGATCAGGCCACTTTCATTATGAATGAAAATGATTAATTTGCTTAATATCCCACTTTTGTCAATATTGCTTATGAATTTTAGGCAGTGTCCATAAACCATATATTTAAATGGGAGACTTGTAAAAATTCATCTGAAGTATCTCACATTTTAAAAATAAAGACTGAAGTGAATTTGTAGTCAATGTATTGTTTAGCAAATATTAATGGCTAACATATTCTTAAATATTTCTAAGAGTTAACTATTATAAGACCCATACAATAAACTCTGTGAGCCATGTGGATTTTTTTTTTTGCCATTTTTTTCGAGTAATAATAAATGCTAACATTTTTAGGAAAAATTTACACTTCCAATTCCCTGCAAGACATTCATGCCCCATTTAGTTAACTCTTTTGGTAGTTATGATTATTTCTAGTTATCTGTAAAATGGGGTGACAACCAATCTCAAAAGCAGTATTAGGTTTTCATAATTCAACTTCTGTTGCTTAGGTGACTATTTGATTGAACATATATTATGCAAATATTCTTCTAGAGATACCTAAACTATCATAAACTAGAAAGTACCACATGGATATTTATACATGCCTCAACTAGAAAAGTAACCTTGGATAACAGAATTGTATTTTAGTCACTGTTAGTGTTTCATATATGTCTAAAAGCTTGGGGATACAACTCAAAGAATAATGAAGATGCATTATTTTAATAGTAAGCTCATGCAATTTAATCTTCAGAGTTAAATTTTCTTTTACTATTGAATTTTTCTACCTTTACCACCATAAATTAAAATGTTTTATCTCTACTTATGCAATGATTTAAAGCTTAGAGGTTAATGATTTTGCCAGTTTCCAACCAAAATTATTCTGAAATGTAGAAAATGACAAATTCAGAATCCAGTAGGAGCCTTATTTGGATGTTTTCTGAAACAGGAAGACATTTTTCCTATGACTCGAGTAATAATGACAGAGTATTTTTTCACATTTGGTATTACTAAAAATTGATGCCTATGGTCACAATAATACAAATAAACTGCATTACCTCCTTCTCCATTCACCTCTTACTCCTCTGTACTTGTTTGATAGAATCAAATGCTCATGAAGTTTAATGTGACCTTGGAGGTCATCAGGTAAAATCGTTTATTTTACATTATAGTATACTTGACAACATATCAGAAATAAGGTTATCTTACATATGTGTCATGGAGTGAGGTGATATCTACTATTACTCATCAGTTTTAGGATATTATTATGGCTAATGTGAGCCCACTCTATACATATCAATATCCAAATGTTTTTCTAATTCTTTAAGGCCTAATATTTCTGGTTACATCAATCATCAGGAATAGAAGAGTTGTTTAAATCTAATTCTTCCAAAGTCTTCCTTTGAGCACACCAGTTTGATATGCTGATTTTTAAAATCTCAAGCAAAAATCAATGCAATAAACTATTACTAATTAGAAAATATATTTTATGCAAGATTTGTTTGTTATACCTCTACTAATGCTCATTGAAGTCAGGTTGGATTTTTAGGTACTACTCATAATTTAAACTTCCTTGAGATCAAGATCAAGTAAAATATTCTATTATTTTTACTTCAAAAGGTTATAGGTAGGTAGTGTTGGTGATAATTCAGAGTGACTAACACGTGTTTAAGCACCTAATTCACAGAAATAAAATTTTAATTATGATTCATACTAACCTTTACAATAATACAGAAATGTGGGCATATTATTAGAATTAAAATATAAAATATTATGTCAACATCATTTTCAGAATGATGGGGATAATTTTATTAAGTAAACACTATATAAATTAAATGTATTGGAAAAATGTTCCAGCTAGAAAATATTAACACTAGGTTCAAAAGGAAATGGAAAAGAGTATATAACTAAAATGATTGATAAAAATCATACAATACCTTTATTTTCTCATCAATATTCAAGCAACATACATTTAACAACCTGGCAGGACCCTGAATGCAGTTTGACGATGTGGCGATATCCATGAATGAAACGTCTGAGCAGCTACCCTTGACCATGTTGACACAATCACTTGGTTATCTTTAAAGCTAATCATTATTCTTTCTCTCCCTCATAATTAAAAATAGTTCTGTATTTTAAAACTTGCTAAATTAGAGTGGAAGAGAGAAAAGTCATTGTATCTGATGCCAATTCAAAGTAAACATGGATTTGTAAAATTTCCCTGAAAGCAAATGACAAATTTTGTTCTTTGATAATAGATTGCCTGTTACGGGTATTGGTCAAAATAATTAATATTATAAGCTAGTTTCTGTCTTACGCCCTTATGAAATTGGTAATTATAGATTACACAAACTTTAGCCTTTAAAATTAACTATGGGTCATAGGGAAAAAAAAAACTAGCAAAAACATGGTTAAAAACATTTTAAATATTACCTCTTAATATTGCCTATATGCATTCAGCAATATAACATATTCCATAAATTTAGTGGCAACAGTTTCTCTGTAGCTATACAAATGTATTATTCACATCAGTCTAAGAACTATATAAGTTACTGTATCTTTTGAAGATTGCTATGAAGTCAGCAATAAAATTACAATCATTTGGATACCAAGTTTCTTCATTTAAAAATGACTTAAGAGCACTTATTTTGTTGTTTAGGTTAAGCTTTCTTTTTAATAGAAGTTTCACATTTTACACAATTCTATCCCTTTATCTAGGGTGAATTATACATCTTAACAGTAACCACACTTTTAAAGTCTCAAAGTTAAAGTGCAAAAATACTTTAAGATAGATTTGTTAGCATTTTCTTATTTAAAAAATCCTTGATAGCTGTTAGAGTTGGGGGAAATATGAAGAGAAAGTTCTGAAGATAAAGAAAGAATAAAAAATAAATAAGCTCTTCCATTCTATTACACCATGTCAAGTATTTTCAAACACTAATAAACAAAAGATGTGATGCATTTTCCTTTATAAAGAAAAATATTTATTTGTTTAATAAATAGATGTGTCATTCTTATAACATGCATGCCTCATTTTATTGCACTTCACTGTATTGCACTTTGCAGATATTTTGTTTCTTACAAACTGAAGATTTCGTGTAACCCTGCATCCAGCAAGTCTATGAGCACCATTTTTCCAACAGCATGTGCTTACTTTGTGACTGTGAGTCACATTTTGATAATTCTCACAATATTTCAAATACTTTCATTATTATTTTATGTGGCATGGTGATTTGTGATGAGTGAAGTGTCTTTGGATGTGACTTTTATAATTATTTTGGGGCATCATGAACCGTGCCATATACAATGGCAAGCTTAATTGATAAATGTTGTTTATGTTCTGGCTGCTCCATCAGTTGGCTGTCCCCGGTCTATCTACCTATCCTCAGGCATTCTTGTATCCTGAGATACAACACTACTGAAATTATGCCAACAAATGACCCTAGAATGGCCTCTTAAGTGCTCAAGTGAAAGGAAGAGTTGCATGTCTCTCACTTTACATCAAAACGTAAAAATGATTAAGCTTAGTGAGGAAGGCATGTCAAAAGCCAAGATAAAACAAAAGCTAGGCCTCTTGTGCCAAATAGTTAGCCAAGCTGTAAATGCAAAGTAAAAGTTCTTGAAGGACATTAAAAGTGCTACTCCAGTGAATACACAAATGATAAGAAGGCAAGATAGCCTTATTGCTGATAGGGAGAAAGTTTCAGCAGTTTGGATAAAAGATCAAACCTGTTACAACATTACCTTAAACAAACACTTAATCTAGCAAAAGGCCCTAACTCCTTTCCATTGCATGAAGGCTGAGAGAGGTGAGGAAAGAAACTACAGAAGAAAAGTTGGAAAATAGCAGTGGTTGGCTCATGAAGTTTAAGAAAATAAGTCATCTCTGTATGTAAAAATACAAAGCACAGCAGTGAATGGTTGATATAGAAGCTGCAGCAAGCTATCCAGAAGATCTAGCTAAGGTCATTGATGAATGTGGCTACACTGAAGAAAGGACTTTCAATGTAGAATAAATCGCCTTTTATTAGAAGATGTCATCTAGGATTTTCATAGCTAGAGAATAGAGGTGAATGCGTGGGTTAAAAGCTTCAAAGGATAGGCTGACTCTTTTGTCAGGGGCGAACATAGCTGGTGTCTTGAAGTTGAAACCAGTGCTCCTTTTCCAGTCTAAAAATCCTAGGGTCTTTAAGAACTGTGTTCTATCAGTAAACAGAAATGCCTGAATGACAGCACATCTGTTTATAGCATGCTTTATTGAATATTTTTAAGCCCACTGTTGAGATCTACTGCTCAGAAAAAAAGATTCCTTTGAAAATATTACTGCTCACTGAGAATGCATCAGGTCAACCAAGAGCTCTGATGGTGATGCACAAGGAGATTAATGTAGTGTTCATGTTTGCTAACACAGCATCCAGACTGCAGCCCATGGATCAAGGAGTCACTTGGACTTTCAAGTCCTATTATTTAAAAAATTCATTTCAAAAGGCTATAGCTGCCACAGAAAGTGATTCCTCTGATGGATCTGGGCAAAGTAAATTAAAAGCCTTCTGGAAGTGAGTTGCTATTCTAGATGCCATGAAGAACATTCATGATTCATGGAAGAAGGTCAAAATATCAAATATTAAAAGGAGTTTGGAGGAAGTGGAAGTGGATTTTTAACTCTCATGGATGACTTTGAGGGCTTCCAGACTTCAGTGGAGGAAGTAATTGCCAATGTGGTAGAAACAGTAAGAGAACTAGGTTTTGAAGTGAAGCCCGGAGATGTCATTGAGCTGCTACAATCTTGTGAAACAAACATGAATGGATGAGAAGTTGCTTCTTATGGATAAACAAAGGAAGTGGTTTATTGAGATAGAACTTACTCCAGGTGAAGATGCTGTGAACATTGTTGAAATGACAACAGAGGATTTAGGTTATTCCATAGACTTAATAAGTTAGCAGCAAGGTTTGAGAGAGGCTTGACTTCAAGTTTGAAACAATTTCCTCTGTGGGTAAAATGCTATCAATCAAATAGCCTCAAATGCTACAGAGTAATCTTTCATGAAAAATGAGTCAATCAATGTGACAAAGTTTACTGTTGTTTTATTTTAAGAAATTTCCACAGCCCCCACCACCAATCTTCAGCAACTACTACCCTGCTCAGTCAGGAGCCAGCAATATCAAGGCAAGACCCATCACCAGCAAAAAGACTATGAGAGATGAATGCCCAGATTAAAAGCTTAAAAGGATAGGCTGACTCTCTTGTCAGGGGAGAACGTAGTTGCTGTCTTGAAGTTGAAACCAGTGCTCTTTTTCCGGTCTAAAAATCCTAGGGTCTTTAAGAACTGTGTTCTGTCAGTAAACAGAAATGCCCGGATGACAGCACATCTGTTTACAGCATGGTTTATTGAATATTTTTAAGCCCATTGTTGAGATCTCCCACTCAGAAAAAAAGATTCCTTTCAACATATTACATCTGAAGGCTCAGATGTTTGTTAGCATTTTTAATGATGAAGTGTTTTTTGATTAAGGTATTTATAGAAAAGTCTTACTCCTCTGGTCCTAAATTGCTTCTTCAGTCAAGGAAGAAATACTTAGGAAAGAAAGGTAGTTATTTTAAGTATAGTCCTGACATGGCCTTAAAAACATACAAAAAATATCAATGAAATTTTTACTCATGAGGCTATTTTCTTAATTGTTCTTTTTTATTGTTTTTGGACAGAGTTGTCATGAGCAAAAGAAAAATATTATTTCTAAGATGTTATTCATAACTAAAGTGTCCATTTAATGAATAAACATAATTTAACATCATTTGCACTCCAATTCATACTTTATTTCAAAATCTAATTGGATATACAACAACAAAAAAATGAGGTTTATGTAGGATGAAATACTCACCATTCCTGCTCTCCTGGCAATCACAGTGTGAAAATGTCCATCTGACACCTTCTTCATAGTGGTGAGTTTATATGTACCACTGCCTAAATTATAAGAGAATCTTAGTCGTTCTTCAGCAATTTCAAGGGCCAAAAACTCAGCCCGGTCTCCTGTCTGGTTGTCATAGTTGTAAAGCAGTAAGGCATGACTTTTAATAGTGGCAAATTTGACATAAATATAGTTATTATTGGGGTCCAAGCTCGGAAATTCCATGTATGATAACTCTTCAAATCCATAACTATTCAACTCGCAGTGTTTTCCAAAGACACCTGTTGGAGGGGAAATTGACAAACTGGCATAAATTTTCAGAGAAATTTCATTATATATTTTGATTAAAATACTTTTGAATTATAATGTGAGCCATGGTTTAACAACAGTTTTGTTACCTACCAAAAAATTCCATCTAAACTAAAATTGCAATAGAATTATGATCTTTATGAATGAATGATCTTTAAGACATGGCAGAAATGATTAACTGATATAATTATTTTTCATTGTCTAATTAGGGAGCATATCTAAGTGTGTTTGTTTCTAAAAATCATAGGCTTAGTGGAATGGAGTATGTCTGAAGAGATTTCTTTCCCAGAAAAGTTTCAAAATTTGTTGATTTTTCTTTTCTTTTCTTTTCTTTTTTTAGATGCAGTTTCGCTTTTGTTGCCCAGGCTGGAGTGCAACAGCAGGATCTCGGTTCACTGCAACTTCCGCCTCCCAGGTTCAAGCAATACTCCTGCCTCAGCCTCCCGAGTAGCTGGGATTGCAGGTGCCTGCCACCACGCCCAGCTAATTTTGTATTTCTAGTACAGACAAGGTTTCACCACGTTGATCAGGCTGGTTTTGAACTCCTAACCTAAGATGATCTGCCTGCCTCAGCCTCTCAAAGTGTTGGGATTACAGGTGTGAGCCACCATGCTTGGCCCAAATTTGTTGATCTTTTCTAAGGTTTATTATGCTATAATATATAGCTTTTTTTTTTTTTTCTCTGTTGCATAGGCTGGAGTCCAGTGGAGTGATCTCGTCTCACTGTAACCTCTGCTCATCTCACTGCAACCTCCACCTCCGGGGTTCAAGTAATTCTCCTGCCTCAGCCTCCCAAATAGCTGGGATTATAGGCACCTGCCACTGTGCCCAGCTGATTTTGTGTTTTTAGTAGAGACAAGGTTTCACCATGTTGGTCAGGCTGGTCTCGAACTCCTGACCTCAGTTGATACACCCACCTTGGCCTCCCAAAGTGCTGGGATTACCAGAGTGAGCCGCCACCCCCAGCCAATAAATAGTTCTTAAAAACTATTTCAACTCAATTGAAGATGGTAAACTCATTTGTTTTGATTTTTGTTAAATCAGTACCTATATTTCAAGGGCCATAAAATCAGGAAAGTGGAATCATTGGTTTAGGAAAGGAAATAACTATCTTTAAGTTTTTATCTCTTCCTTGTTTTATAACCTCTGTGGGTATGATTTATAACAGGCTACTTTAAAATAGCTGTCTGTTTTTCTGAAAGTCAGCATTCCCATTTGTTTGTGCTGGTTCTTTTTCAAACTTGAAAAATGAGTTTTATTGATGCTACAATGCTATGCCAAAATTCTTTTCCCACAAATATTAGTAGACTGTGGCAAATGATTGGAAAATTAATCCACACCAATACCTCATGATTCTAATTAACTTGCAAAGGCTTCATTTCTTAATTTTGGCTTTTTAGGTCTTGTAAATGCATAAAATTTAGAGTGAGGGAATTGTTCAGCTAGAAGGAATTAATACCATTACTTTATAGAATATTTAAAACTTGCCTAAGGTCACAGAACCAAGAGAAACAGCCAAAATTTGAGAACAGATCTACTGATTGTCTATTTGTTTTGACTACCACATTTTATATCAAAACATTCTTTAAATTAAAACGGCCTAAAAGCTGCCATAAAAGCTTTTGTTATTTATCTTTTCCTTTTCTGCCCAGGCTAAATAGTATTTATTATGAAAGAGTAGAAATTATACATTATTTTTAATTTTTAATCTTTAACTGAAGTAGAAAAGACAAAGGAATTATAGAAATGATATATATTGTATAGATTATATATATTATACATGGTATAAATTTATCTGACATATTATATATTATATCTATCATGTAGAATTTATATTTGTGTTTTATACATTTCTATGGCACCTATATTTAATATTTATAATTTTTATGTATTAATAATTTATATATAAATATGTTATCTATGCAGAAAGAGTAAGTGAAGTTAAAGTAAAAACAGAAAGAAAGCATGTAATTGAAATAAAAATACTACTGAAAAAAATTTCTATTACATATTCACTTAGTTCTCTTCTGATTAAACTTTAATAAACAATGTGCTGATTATATGTAGAAAGTATATAGATACTTATATTTTAAGTCAATTGAAACTGTATTTTCAAACGTAAAAATATTTCTTTATGGAATTTTTTAAATTTATCGTTAAAAGATTTAAAATTTATTCTTTAAAGGTACTGTTTCTACACAAAGGTTGCATCTTGTCTTTGAAATATAATAATGAAATTTAATGAAGTTTTTAAATCTGCCTTTCAAATGAAATGCCATGAAATAAATCTAACTAAAGGTCCAGAAAAATCATGAAAATTACTCTAATAAAAGATATTGCATGTATAAATATATTAAAATATTAAAATAAATCTAAATTTTTATTAAAATCTTTTATATATATTTTAGTAATTATACATATAATGTACATATATACACACACTATATATATTTGTGTGTATACTCACACAATATTCCTTATTAATTTTAAGACGTAGGATAGTGTGTGTATGTATATAATATAAATATAGGATATTGTGCATATATAAACATATATGCACATATGTATATATAGAATATCCTGTTATATATATATATATATGTCTGTACATATATAGAACACATATATAAACATATACATAATGCATATAAAACATATATATGCCTGTACACATATATATATAATACATATATATATAAAACAGGATATTGTTTTAGTAATTAGACATATAATACACACATACACACATATATAAAACATATACACACAATAGCCTATTATGTGTATGTGCACATGTACATATATAAAACATAGGCTATTGTGTGTATATATATTTTATGGATGTGTGTGTATTATATGTATAATTATTAAAAATAACAAAGTAATTCTAATAAGTTATAATCATACATGCTGCCTTTGTAATGTCTGAGACACTATATGTTTTTCCTAAGACATAATCTAAATTTAAAAATCTAAGTATCTAAAAAATTTTTTAAAATCCAAATAGCCAATCTTTTACTGATGAGAAGCTAAATAGTGCAAAAATCTTTTTTCCAACTTCAAAATAATAAAGTTTTTCTCTTTAAAGGACGCAAGTGTAACTACCTACCTCTGGCTATTTATTTGGGGCATTCCATCTGACATTGTTATTTCTATGTTTCACCCACATTCAATTTGAGAAGGAAAATCATTTTTGTTTTTAATTTTATCTCTTTAATTTCAATCTACATAGCAGTGTTTCAACGATTTTTGTTTTGTTTTCTAAGTGCTTATTTGCCAACTGAGAATGTCTAAGTTTAGATATTATTTTTTGTCTTTGCCACTGGAAGGAATGCAGTAGAAATTTGCACTGCCAGCTATGTGTGATTTGTGTCTATTTTAATTTGCATTGTGCTGTTCGTCTTCCCCTGGGGATCTCCAGCAGAGTGACAAGAAGGTATATTTGGATGCCAAAATAGTTCCCTTTAATAGGCAATGACAGATGTACCACTACACTGCAGTAGCAACTTGTTTTTATTGTGTATCAATTTTCTTAAATTCTCAAATTTGCAATTATAATGTAAAGGAATCCCTAAAAATATGAACACCTCTGTTCAGTCACTTGAAAATCGTTTCTACTTTACACTCTAATCCCCTTATCTTTTGTCCCCAAACCTTAAGTTAAACCATGAAACTTAGCTGTGGTTATCTGTAGAAAGCAGCGTCATTTAAGATTATGAGACACCCTTGAAAGAAAGGAAAAGTTTTTGGAGATCTAAAGTTGTGGTTATTTTGACCTTGATATACCTTTCATTACTTCATGGGCATTGTTAGTGATAATTTCAAAGAACTCTTATAAAAAGGGTTTCTGTGAATGTCATCCTGGATTGAAAACAAAAATTTGTGTTCTAGTCATTACATTGTCTTGGGGAAATTTTGTTTCAACTTCATTTTTTGACTTCAGGCAAATCACTCAACTTCCGAGCCTCAAAAGCATTGGTAGAACATATTCCTCAAAATTAGATGGTTTTTCTATTCCATTTGTCTTTATCATTGTATTGATGTTGTGCTTTATAAAAACAGATAGATAGTCATGAAATTGTTTGGAAATTAAAAACAGTAAATTATACTGGTGACTAGGAACTGCAGATGCCTTTTAAATTCTATTATCTACTATAAGTTGAGCTTTACTTTTGGGTCCATTTAGCACAGTTATATGCCAAGGGAAGATTAGAAAAATATCCTTGTATTTTCTTGCTTTAGAAAAGAGATAGAGTCTTCTGGAGATGGATTCTATGTTGTGGGGTAAAGCAGCCTTTTAAAAAAATGGAATAATCACAAACTTAGGAAACAAACCAAGCTAATATAAATGCTTCCTCTCAATCTCTTACGGTTTTTGGCTGGCAAATTAATTGGTAACAGTTGGGTAAGACCTGGAAGGACCTTTTAGTTCATTCCACTAGGGTGAATAAATATATATGTATACAAAAAAATTCTTTTTAACAATTCTCTTCCTCAAAAGAAAACATTAGTCTGAAATTTTATTAGTCATGTAGTATCAGCTACAAAAAACCTATTATGAAAACTTCATGTATACTTACTAATTCCTTCTAATAAAAGTGGTTGAATTAATGTATAAAACAAAATTTAAAATTAATGTAAAAAGGAAAATTTAAAAACATAACAATATCCACAAATGTGAAACAAACAAACAAACCTCACTTTGACTACTTTCAAAGATTTGAAATAAAGAGTGATGTCAAAGAGTGCTTAAAGAATTTTTTATTTGATAAGTTCTCAGCTAAAAAGAAGGCATCCATAAATCTTTAAGGTGAAATGTCCTACGGAAACAACATAAATTCAATTATCTTGAGTTGACTCTTTTTCTAGTAATCATCAGGGCAATGTATTCAATGAGATTTCCATAATTAACTTGTAAAAATATTAAACCTTTAAGATTTTTACCTTCCATGTAAAACAATAGTTTCTTCGTCTGTCATGGTCATCATAAAACAAAATTGCTAAACTATGTGCCAAAATGAACTTACATTTTATATCAATAAATACGTTTCACTCACCAAATGGACAATGACAATAATAAGAATCCACTCCACTTTGGCAGGAACCACCATTAAAGCAGGGGTTGCATTCACAGTAATTGACTGAAGATTCACACATTTTCCCTAAAATATACAAATTCGTTTCTTAAAAAAATCTCACACATAAATATATTAACACCATTACAGCATTGCCATATGTAAAAATCTTTCCTAAGACATATCATGGAAAGAAGAAATATAAAAACATTTTACTTGACATAAGGAAACTAGAATAATATCTTAGAATTTAAAATCTTGTTTAGTTGTCCTATTGTAAAAAGTTCATTATAATATTTAAGAAATAATTTACATAATCATCTTGCAAGAAAATACTGTTTGCAGAGAAATGACATAATAAACATATTTCAATGCTTTCATTGAATTTATTTTCTTTTCAATGTCCCTTCATCTTTTATATTTTATAGACGGAGAGTTGAATCTTACAGTACTCTTCTTACTGCAGTGATTTTCTTGACTTAGGTATTTCAAAGATAATAATTTATCATATTATCAAACTATAATCCTTCTACTACTAAGAAATATCACTTATCTTACACATATCTGTTGTAAAGCAGGATAAGAAATAACAAAATGCATCATATTTTCAAATTCTTATGAAAATTTATTCTTGACTACAGATTATGCATACTTTGTCTTTTGTCTAAAGTGATAATACCTAAGCAGCATATTTTTCAGTGTATAAAGACTTTTCTCAAATATGATCTTGTTAAATTGAATCAACTAATACTGACCGAGTGCTTATTATGGGCCAGGCATTATAATGGATGGGGATATGGCAGTGAGGAAAGCAAACAAGTGTCTTCAGACTCTGGGTCCATTTTAGTAGGGAGTATTAATCCACACAAAGGAAATATTTACATTTCACAGGTGAAGAAGAAAAGCCTCTTGGAGGCTAATATATTATCTGTGAAACTGTAAAACTATGACACAAACCAATTCAGGGCTTCTGCTCCCATATCCAGGTTTCACAAAACTATGATTGAGTAGTTGATCACTGGTATACAAAACTTAGGGTATAAGTCCCACTTGTTTCTGTTGTTGTCATTTGTTTTTACCTAAATTTTAACATGTTCTAATATCACTGTTCTATAACTTGAAAGTATTATAATCATTTGATATATTCATTAGGATCTAATTTTCAAATTTCATAAAGCAGTGAGATGTTACAGAATTTTTAGACAATTTCTATTCATTGAGAGTAGGATTGTAAATATTAAAGCATTTGTTTCTGTAAAGCTACTTTGTACTTCCAAACCCAATTTCACTAATGCATTTATTAGATAGCTCATGAAGCAATATGTATTCTATATGCACAACTAGACCTACTGCTGAGCATAGATAATTCATTTCATCATACTAACTTTGCTTAAAACACAGTCAAAATTTTGTTTAACTAGGTTCTGTTTTTGTGGCTTGATTATGGAGCCACACTTGTTCTGGTCTGAAATTATAAGTGTGAGTCAGATCTCATGACACTGCTAACTAAGCCCATTTCTGTACATCATATAATTATAAACACAACATTTTTTCCCTTATAAATAAATTGGGAACCTCCTTACAAGGCAAAACACTGAGCTAACAAGTTCAGAATACCTTTCTATGGTAAGGCAAGAGCATGGAAAATAAACAAGTTACAAATTCATGGGCACGGAAGTCTGATTTTAACTACTGTAGCAGTGTACTACATTTGAGAAATAGGCAGGAACACTTATTGCTATAAGATAGTGCTTGGTTTCTAACTAGAGAGTTGCTGTTTCATAGAACTCTTTCCAATTTTGTTTTCCAACTGAGTATGCGACAGGCCATTTTAATGATGTAGATTTTTTTTTCTTACAGCACAGTATTGCCCAGTTGCAAACACATAAGATCTACTGGCTATATTTTTTATTAGTTGCCATCAGGAAAGTCATATTCTACTCCTTCCATTTTTCTTTTCACTGTAAAGACATACATAATTTTCCCTTATGCTTTTTGACTAGGTACAATTTTACTTCCTTTCACTTCCTTTCTTTATCCAAAAAATTATTTTAGAGTTGCTTTAAAAGTAACATGTATAAAATACATAGACTTATATATGTATTTATAAGTGTGTTCAATATAATCTTCTTATCATGAAAACATGTTAGTGGGTTACAAAATTGCCAACTTCACCTCTTGAAGACTGGAAATGAGGAACAAATAAGAAGTAACAAATTTAGAGGATACTGTCAAGTATACTTACTCAAATACTTGGACATATGTGCTCTCTGAGAAAAATATATGAGTATAAATCCCAAGTCATTGTTCCTATAAAGCTACTATATCTTTCTGAATTTTGTTTGGAAATACTACCTTTGTAATCTTGATTTAAATAGCAACAAATGAAATCTAACGTGTTGTTCTTTTTGTGTATATAATTTCTATGAATCAATTATCTTATTTATCCTGTATAAAATATTTTAACATAGACATCTGAGTTTAATTTAAATACAAACTACAGGCTATTGCAGTTACTCCAGAGTGAGAAGTGGAAATACATCCTAATATAAATAAGACTTATTTGTTTATTATGTTTCTTATTAAAACATACAGTGACTACAAAGTGGCAGAAGATGTGACAAATTAATAAAATACTAGTTTTGAGAATTTCGTATAAAAAATTCTCAATAGAATCTCATTCTTTAAGTATACACAAATATAAATAGAAATTGGCAAGAAATACAAATTCAACCTTGAATTCATTATTTCAATTTTAAAATAAAGTTTTTGTTTTTGTTTTTTTACTTTCCTTAGTGGATAATTACAAATAATTAATAATGGCTATTCCTCAAAGAGCTAAAAGCAGAAGTACCATTTGACCCAGCAATCCTATTACTGGGTATATACCCAGAGAAATATAAATCTTTCTGCCATAAAGACACATACACATGAATGTTCAATGCAGCACTATGCACAATAGCAAAGACATAGAATTAACCTAAATGCTGATCAATGAGAGATTGGATAAAGAAAATGTGGTACATAAACACCATGGAACACTATGTAGCCATAAAAAAGAATAAGATCGTGTCTTTTGTGGGAACATGGATGGAGCTGGAGGCTATTATTCTCAGCAAACTAACATAGGAACATAAAATCAAATACCACCTGTTTTCACTTATAAGTGGGAGCTAAATGATGAGAAGACACAGAGACACGGAGACAGAGAAGGAAACAGCAGACACTGGGGTCTACTTGAGAGTGGAGTGTAGGAAAAGGGAGAGGAGCAGAAAAGATAACTATTGGGTATTGGGCTTAATCCCTGGTTGATGAAATAATCTGTACAAGACACCCTGTGACATGAATTAACCTATGTACCAAACCTTCACACGTATCCAGAAACTAAAATACAAGTTAAAAAAAAATGAATAAAATAGCTTTGTTAGGGGTTAAATAAAGAAATTTGTTAAGTTTGGAAAAAATAGTCATATTTCTTGGAGGTAGAGCATGTAAATTATTTATTATTTAAGAATTTAGTCTGAGTTCTCCATTTAATGAGTAAAAATTTTTTACGATTCATGAACTCAGAGGTCGCCATACTAGATATTGAAATTCAAAGATACAGTAGAAAAACATATTTAAATTATTATTTAAAATACCTGTGTCTTTTGTGTGAGAGAAGGATGCCATCATTTTACTTAGAATCAAAAGAAAGCTTCTAAATGCATTATTTCTCAGGTTTGGAAAGTTTGTGCTTTTTTTTTTTTATCCAATTAGAAATCAACAAAATTATGTATTGTTTTGTGCAAGTCTATCTACTTAAATTGTAGTGTTAATGGCATAATGAGGATCACAGAATGCAGTAGTTTGAATTACTTGAACATGCTCTTGGTACAATAATCTGATGTGTTGAAGCACTGTGAAACAAAATCTTGGATCATTAACTTAATTAATGCTGCAAGTCAATTAACAATACTTGCCAAACGCCTTCAGGCTTGGAAGTATACTGATAGGACTTACACAAAGACAGGCATCTATGCCTCTTGAACTCAAGAGGCCTCCTTCTATTAAGATATGTTTACTGCCATAGCAGCTGTTTAGAAGAATAAATTGATCTCATTGCTTTGACATGCATCAATTAATTGTGTTGCCATACACTATTTATTATAACTGGAAGGAGATGTGCTTGAAGAAGTGTAAATTCTTAGCACATGGAAAATGGGAACTGCTTAAGGTGAAAATAAACGCATAATAGAAATCTAGGATATCCACAGACGTTCCTAAACTTACAGGAAAAATTTTGCATCTATTTTCATGTTCAGGGGCAGAAGATGTGATGATGTGTTGAACATAAACTGGATCTATTGTGTCACCTATGGTCTTTTCAACAAGAATGTACATTCAAGTTTCACTTGTCCAATAGCACATTTTAATGTTGGATTATGTGGAACAGAACTAAATTTATTCTCAACTGTTAAATTGAATCACTCCATGAAGATATGATAATTTTTGATGCCCAATGATTCATGTAGCCTTCAATTTAACATCTTAGATTATATATATATATTAGATTACTATAAATACTATTTTAAAATCTCCTGTATTTCTATGCATAGAAGAAAGAATATGTGCAACTCTAAAAGTCCATTTTATGTCTAAATTGATTATGTTATTAATAAACAAATTCTATAATAAATATATGCTATTCATGCTAGACATTTATAAATTTTACAAATTATTTTTGCAAAAAGTAACTGTCTTTTGCACAGTATGCAAATGTTTCCCATATTGTTAAGAAGCTATGAAGATAGTTCATCTAAATTTCCTTTTCAATAATCTTATGGTTTTTTCCATAGAACAAAAGCAAAAATACCATGTTTTAGTAAAGGCTGCCAGTAATAAAAGCAAAACCAAAAAAAGTTTTTACCTTCGTATTGTAAAACACACACAAATGCAACCTCAATGAGACTACGAATTATTACATATGATTACACACATAATGTTCATGAAAAGCTTAAAAATATATGCTTATGTTCTACAGAAATAAGAAGCATTTAAGCTACTTCTTAGAAACCTAAGTTGTTAATGCTTTTAAAAGTTAATGTATCACCTAATATAAACTGCCTAATTCTGCTTTCAGTAACCAAATCAAATCAAATCAAAATAATTGCACTCTTTATTCTCTCTTACGTAAGTCACTCTTCTGTATCTGAAAGAAAATTTCATTTCACACATATTTACTAAATTTTTTTTATATTCTGTGGTTTTCTGTTCACATGATTATCAACACTAATGCATGACCATAGTGATTTTAAAAGGATAAGTTTTGGTTACTCCTTCCATCTTTATGAAAGCAAACGTTGGCAAGTTTCTCAGTAAAATTACTATGCATAGTCTGTATGGCTTTGTATGTCTGAAAAAATTTTACTCTTTATACTGTCAAATGACGTAAAAGTGATGAATGAACAAACTTCATCTTTCCTGAAATATCGGGACTTAATTGAGAACATAGGAAAACTTCATATGGCAATAAAGCCCTGGCATTATTCCAAATACTACACCTAAAATGCATCCAGATGTGTGAAAATGAATGGAAAAGGTTAAAGAGACTATGAACTAATTACGTTATAAGATAGTCAGATTTATAAATAAGCTCTATGAGAATGCTGCATTTTATAACACCATGCATTCCCATGAAGGAGTTAATGCCAGGGATGTGCTGCCAACAGCAAAATCCTGAGAGCAGGAGCGAATGCTGACATGGTTACTATTACTGTACTTTCTAATTACTGTCATATTAAATACAAGACATTTTCATTTGTGTAGGAAAATAAATACTACATGTGTGGTTATTAGGCTAATGTTTTCTCTATAAACCCCTGGAGTTCTGAGGCAGAAATAATGGATTTTATTCACTGAGGCATGTTGACAATTAAAGTAATTTGTGATATCATTACATTTTGTGAAAATTCAGAAATCATTTTTCACATGGCCTATACTATAATAAACTTTATCCATCTTTTCTAAGATTACACTAATATTATAGTATAGGCCATTTTTATATTACAGTTAATCAAACCTCCACATGATAATATTAATATAAAAATTATAAGAAAATTTTCTTAATGAAACATATGAAGTGATTATAAGTGAATATGTTACTTTTTTTTCAATTTTCTTTTGGTTCTTTTTCTAGTAACTAAGAAAAAGAGATCAGAAATACATGTTATACCAACAAATTCATTCCCTCTAAGTCACTCATTTATTTAATACAGTTGTTAAATATTTATTATGTGCATGGTTACAAACCTGAAAATAAACTTTAAGAATATTTCAGAAATTAACTGGTGACAGCATGATAATAACTATATACCTTCATATTTTTTGTTCCATGATTTTCATTGTCATACTTGTTAAGTTGTTCTGTACAGAAAATCTCTGTTCCGCTAACATTTAATCACACCCTATGGGATTCTGAAGATAAAGTCTCTTAGTTTGCATCAATTCATAAGCCACTTACTCTTCTAATCTTTAGCATGATTTTTCTAAATCCACAATAAATATGCAGCGGTGTATGTGTGTGTGTGAGAGAGAGAGAGAGAGAGAGAGAGACAAACTGGGGATGAGTAGTGGCTGAGGATCATTTTAAGCAGGAAGTTCAGAAAATTGTGTAGCTCCAATTTGTAATTCCACAGACTTTGAAAATCATTGATAAAATGCAGGTGAAAGTCCACAAAAGTAGAGTATGAAAAAATACAGGTAACTTAAAATAATTCTGATGGTCCAAAAATTACATACAGTCCTTGAAAAAGTGAATCTTTACTAAGGCGCTAGAATTTAATTCATGTTAATCGAAGTAAAATCTAGCTATTATGAGTAATTTTTAAAAAATAATTCTATGAGCCACACATATACTTATGTGTAAATTCTGTCTTATGCTTACTAGCTCTGACTAGGTTAGCTGTTAAGATGTTTTGGTATATGACCTCTGTCTTCCTGAGCCAGGCTATGCAGCAGAGACCAGCTAAAAAGAATAACTCAGAATGATCCTTCAAAGATTACCTCTACAAAAACAGATTAATAAACTATAAATATTTAAGCAATACACTTCTAATTTAAAATGTGGATTAACATTTGTCGCTCATTATGATTTTTCTTTTATTGTTTCCTACTAAATATGAAAAGGAAATAAAACTGTCAGACATTAATTATCTGCCAGTTTTACTGGATGATTTGTTCATACAGAATTTGAATCTTGATTTCAAAAATGCAAGATTCATCTCATTCAATTTTGTGCTTGTTTATATCATTCCTTATCAGTTGGATTATCTCCTACTATGCAAATGGAGACTGAGGTGAACTCTGAGGAGAAGTATGTAACGTTAATATAGAACTTCAAACGACCTTCCCTAAAAAGAGTTTGCGACATAGATTTTGGCAGTCCTGACCCTGTATCACCAGAGTGTAGCGTCAATTTCGTACAATGTAAAATAGGAATAATAATAATACCCTCCCAAGCTAGATATCATCTGCTGACATATAGCATTGTCCTTATCTTTCCATATTACAAGGGCTGGAAGTCTGAAAACTACCTTTTCTAGGCTCCCTTCCAGCAGGGTTGAGGTTTATATTCTGCCAGTGAAAAAGACTGGAATGCTATTTGAACGGTGAAAGCAAAGCAAGAACCATTCTCCTCAGATCACTTGGTGTACCACGGCAGGTGGGCAAGATGGTCAGCAGTGGTGTCTTGCAATGCCTGCCATTTTTATTGCTGCACCCATTAGTGAATGTTCCTGACCTGTACTGTTAGCTAGGTTGAAGATTTTGTAAGCTGTTTCTTTGTTGCAAATACTTTCCTGCCTCTAAGTCTCAGAGTAGTTCAAATTATCAGTTTCAGACAATATACTGTCTTACAGGCTTTTTGTGAGGATTAAGTATTAAAAGAATAATGGAAAAACATTCTTAAATGATATCAAGTACTCACCGTAATGCTCTATAACAAGTGCAAATCAAAATGCAAATGAGTGTGACATGCATATAAACAGCAGAGGCTCCGGAGCCAAGTTTCTAGTTAAAAACAGTTAGAACACTCTCTGTGCCACAGCTGGAGGCGAGTCATCTAATCTCTTTTAATGACTCAAAGACTTAATTTTTTTGTCTTCAAAATTGGAATAATAATAATAATCCCCATCTGATGGAGTGGTGAGAACTAAATGTCATAATGTCTGCAATGCAAGGAGCTTTAAAAAGTATTTTACGTAACTACTTGATACATGTTATTAATATTTTATGATGTAAAAAAAGGCATTTTTAAAAGTTTCGACTATCACATTTAGAAAAATATGCAATGTATATTTAAACAAAGTGAAACAAAGAAAGAAGTCAGAGAGAAGTAATGTACCCAACATTTATGTTAAATCAGCAAACAGTGCCTTTGTTCACACCAGTACTTTCCATATTCCTTATCAATACCTAATAAATTTGCACTTTCTTCATTTTAGGACTAAATGTAAACTGACTCTAAACTTAAGTGTGATAAGTGCATTATACTAACGTAGGACATAAAACCTCTTATTGTTGAATTCCCAGCCGATAAAGTAATTTTGGGGATATGTAAGAAAGAGTGAGGAAAGTGTTCTAGAAATCCTGAACTCAGCATGTTCTCAGCTATATGCTGTATTATTCATGATCTTAGGACATAACTATCATAAGATTCACAGTTCACTTCTGCTACTCAGGTTGCACGTCGTTTTAAAAATTCTGTGGTACTCCTCTATTACTACCACTATACTATTATTATACTACTAATTAGACTAGGTGTTTTTTGTTTGTTTGTTTGTTTGGGACAGAGTCTCGCTGTTCTCGGCCTGTGCTGGAGTGCAATGGTGCAATCTCGGCTCACTGCAACCTCCGCCTCTTGGGTTCCAGCAGTTCTCCTGCCTCAGCCTCTCGAGTAGCTGAGACTACTGATGCCCACAACCATGCCCAGCTAATTTTTGTACTTTTAGTAGAGATGGGTTTTCACCATGTTGGCCAGGCTGGTCTCGAACTCCTGACCTCAGGTGATCCACCTGCCTCAGCCTCCCGAAGTGCTGGAATTACAGGCATGAGCCACCATGCCTGGCCTATACTAGGTCTTTTACAAACACTATATTTAGTCATTACAAAAACCCTAAAAGATAAATAATTATGATTAGTCTCATTTTACAGATGGAGAAATGGAGGGTCAGCTAAGGTTAGGTGACATCCCAAAAGCTATTGCTAAATCAGATTCTATGAAATCTATTAGTTTTTCTATTACATATGCTTTCTGCCCCTTTTTCTTCATATATATTTCAAAGTTATTTCCTTAGGAGGCAAAGGCTGTATGTTCTGTTTCAATATTTTCAAACTTGCTCTATATTTTCCTCAAGTGATTCAATTCTCCAAATATAAAACCATCAGTATACACATAATGGGCACTTTAAAAAATATAATATACAAATGCATTTGCTTAAAGACATTTTTTAAAATATTATTCTGTAATACATCTACAGAAACTAAAGCAATCTATCTTGATTCTACCTATACTACTAGTACTGTAAATTGTGTTTATAAATACTACGCAGCAACCCAATGTAATATGTACACTTTACAAATGTATAGCATGCAAGTTACAAGATAGAGTTTTGCTCTCCTCAAATTTATCCACAGAATAACATTTATTCACATGTAAAGGAACATCAACTACTGATAAACTAAGAGATAGGTTGAGAGAGAATAATAATATAGAGATGGAGTAGAAATAGGTAGAGATATATGTATATGTGGACATCATATCCCACAAGGGTGTCAAAGACTAGTTCAAATATTTTTTCTGCTATATGTTTAATGCTCCTTTTTAGTCTGTCAAGGTAAGTTGTGGCTCAGCTGTGTTCTAACTTTCTTGAGAAAGCTATTGTTCTACCAAACTATTAGAAATAACACACCATTTTAATCTAAATCTGAAAACATGATTCTTGCTCTTCTCACGATGTGGATCACATTTCAATAATGATGATGACTAGGATTTTAAAAGATCATAAAAAGGATAATGACAAAGAATCAACAGCAATCATGACAAACAATTATTTAACACATAAAATAGTCCAAATCTTAGGTTTTGCATCTTTCATATTCTTTAATATCTAGAATACTCTTATAAGAAGATATTATCTTTTTGCTCTCGTAAGATACTCTTCAGGGAGCTTAACTTCTGGATTTAACTGTGTAGACTTGCATAGCGACATTACAGGCAAGTAATTAAAGCACCTGAGAAAACTTAATTACTTTCTCTCTACTTCAACTTTCTTGCTTGTAGAAACTGGAAAATATTCCTACCTCATAAGTTTTCTCATAAGAAGTAAATAAAATAAACACATAAAAAGTGCTTGTAACAGTATTTGACCAACAGCAAATGTTTAGAAACATTTGTTACAATTATGCTCATTTATTTGGAAATCATTGCAAAATGATAAAATTATTTCCTTTCTATTATACTTAACATGGCTAAAGTCTTAGTGAGAAAAGTACAAACACTGTCCTACCTGTGTATCCAGTTTTGCAAACACAGCTGAAGCTTCCTGGAAAATTCTGGCAGACTGCACCATTCTTGCAAGGGCTCTGCAGGCACTCATTGATATCTCTCTCACAGGCCCTACCAGTGAAGCCATCTGGGCAGCTGCATGAAAATCCTCCCACTAAATTGTGACAGGTTCCACCATTGTGGCAAGGTGATGGGAGGCATTCATCTATATCTATTTCACACCAGCTACCCGCATATCCTGGCAGACACTTGCAGAAGAAAGGCTGCAGAGGTTCGTTTGCCACGATGATGACTGGAAGACTATCACGGCTCTTTAATACGGAGCTCACAGCCAATCTTCTTAGACAGCTCCCTCCATTCTGACAGGGGCCATGAACGCAAGAGTCATGATCCACAGATTCTACCTTTACTCCACTCTGCCGGAGAAGGATCTCTTTGATGCTTTCAAAGAAGGTGGCTACACCACTGGGATTCACATACTGATTATTATTTCGCTTCACAGCTGCCAAAAGAAATGTTCTATTGTTCTCTTCATATGCACCATACAGTTGCACAGCAGTCCCTAAGCCTGTCAGCTGTGAGCTGGCAATGCGTAAAAAGTGAAGGTAGTGGTTGGTCAGGAAGTCCTTTACTGTGGGTACACCGAGACGAAGTAAGATGCTGTTATCCACTGTAGCATTGGAAAATCCAGCAAAGAAAACTCGGATGTTGCTCGTGACTGTGCTGTGAACTCCATCATTGCTAAGGACAGTCAGATCAAAAGTGCCATCTGTGGACCTTGGCTGGGAATTCAGATCACACGTACCCCCTGGAATACTGAAGAGGCTGGTAACTCCTGAAGTAAGAGAGCAGTGGAAGTTGTCTAACACATCTGGATCCTGTGGCTTCACAGAGCCTAAAATCCCACCAGGGAACAAGTTACCATAATAATTAACAAATATCTCCACTGTCCGAGACTGTGAAGGATTGTCATTTTGGTCTATAACTGTGATATGCACAGTTCCTGTGGAAGACATTTGAGGAACACCAGAATCCTTGGTTACCACAGACAGATAGAAGTCTGCAATCTGCTCCCTGTCAATCTCTCTGGTTGTGCTCAGAACTCCAGCAGTGCTCAGGCTGAAATAATTGGTGGCAGGACCTGTGCTCAGCAAGTAATAGGTAAAGGGACCTTGATTTGGAGGGAGATCAGGGTCAGTGGACTGAAGGGTCATCACCAAAGTGCCTGGCCGCTTGTTTTCCATGACTTCCCCTTCACTGACAGTCAGCATGGGCCCATTATCATTTATATCTTCCAGGGTGACTAATAAAGAGGCACTTCCTGTAGCTGAGGGGGTCCCTGAATCAACAGCCAAAACTGAGAGGTTATAGATGGGTAGAGTTTCTCGATCTAATTCTGCAGTAACGGTGATCTGCCCTGTCTGTGGATTAATAGAAAAGGCACCATTTTCATTCCCTGATCCGATGAAGTAGGAAAACCTGCTCCAGCTGGGGATAGAGTCTGAGTCAAAGGCACTGACAAAGGTCACGTGAGTTCCTATTGGGACCCCTTCACTGATCTGCACACTGTAGATGTTCAGAGTAAAAACGGGTGGGTCATTTGCATCAAGCACGGTGACATTTACAGTGACCTCATCTATATCTGCACCTCTAATGCTACCAAAGTTCTTGGCCAGTACCTTCAAAGACACCCTTTCTTCTTTTTCTCGATCAAGAATTCCAGAAACGTAAATCTGTCCGGTCTTCTTATTGATCTGGAAACCCTTCTTTCGACTATTACCAAAAATCAAATAGTGTACCTCCCCATCCGTGCCCAAATCACGGTCGCTAGCAAACACTTCCCCAACAACAGTACCTTTAGGAGCTGCTTCTGAGATTTCAAAATAGTAAAGTTTGGAAACGAAGCGTGGCACATATTCATTTGTCCCTTTTAATTGTACATTAACAGTGGCAAAGCTACACCTTTCCTCATCGGGGACATTGAAGGCTTTCACAGTAAGATGGTAGCTCTGCTTGGTTTCAAAATCCAAGAAGCCTTGAGTGGTTATGACTCCTGTGTTAGGGTCAATGACAAAGAGGTCACTGTCAGATGACTGTACAGTATACGCAATCACAGCATTTGTTCCAGAGTCAGCGTCTGTTGCATTTAGGTGGATAACTGTTGTTCCACTTGGGGCATTTTCCAAAACAGTAGGGAAATAGTCATCAGAGAGGAATACTGGAGAGTTATCATTCACATCAATCACATTTACGGTCACACTGCAATAACCAGTTCTCGCAACCCATCCTCCATCTATAGCACTAATTGTCATTTCATGCTTCTGACATAGCTCATAATCAAGAGCTTTGGCTAGTGTTAATACACCTGTAGAAGAATTGATTGCAAAAATGCCTTCTTCATTTCCTGAAGAAATGCTGTACTTAATCAAGCCATTCATAGCTGTGTCTCTATCTCTTGCAGAAACAGTTCTGACAATGGACCCAATGCTATGGCTCTCAGGGATGGTTGCACTCATGTGGCTTTGAGAGAATTCAGGCGTATGGTAGTTTTCCTCTGTGACTGTTATTTCAACAGTTGCTTGGGAAGAAAGTGGAGGGTTTCCCTTATCCTTTGCAGTGACCGTGATAAAAAAGTTTTGGTTCAAGTCAGAAATCAGGGAGGATGCTACTGAAATCCACCCTGTATCATTGTCCAACTTAAATTTTCCTAAATGGTTATCATTAGAAATGAAATACTCCACTTCTGAATTCAGTCCAAAATCTTTGTCATCTATTGCTGTAACTTTGATTAACTTTGTACCAACCTTAACATTTTTGGTGACTGGAGTGAAATATTTAATTTTAAGAAATTGAGGTGCATTGTCATTACTATCCACTATATTGATTGTAACTGTTGTCTCACTAAGTAAGGAAGGATTACCTCGATCTGAAGATGTCACTATAAAACTATGCCTATTGATATTCACATTACTGAAGCCAGTGACATTTTGGTATTTTAAGATCTGTTTATTGAAAATCTCTCCAGTGGTGGCATTAATCCTGAAATATTCTGACTGAGATTTTATAAAATAAAACACTTGTCCATTTGATCCTTCATCAGGATCTGTTGCAGATACCTGAGTTACTTTGGAGCCAATCTCAGCAAGTTCAGGGCAATCCAAATAATAGGAGGTTCTGCTAAATCTTGGAGCATTGTCGTTGACATCTGTCACAAATATTGTGACATCTGTACTTACAGTCCACCCAGAATCATGTGCAGAAACTCGAATTCTGTAACGGTCTGTATCTTCCCTATTTAAAGGTCTGCTTATGACAATATCCCCTGTGCTGGGATTAATTGCAAATGGAAGACTTGTGTCCATTATAGAATATCTACTAATTGCATTAATCCCAATGTCTTCATCAGAAGTTGTGACACGGGTAACAGTGTATCCTAAGGGGGAATTTTCAGGAACATGGGCACTAAATATCTGAGAAAACCTAGGGGCATTATCATTCTCATCTAAAATGTTAATCATCACTTTTACTGAAGTACTCTGAGAAGGGGACCCTTTGTCTGAAGATTTTATGATTAGAACATAATGAGATACTTTTTCCCTGTCCAGAGGTCTAATGCTTCTAATTTCACCAGTAGCATGATTGATACTGAAACTATTTTCCATGTTGCCATTAACAATTTCATAACCTAACTGTCCATTGGGTCCACTGTCCTTGTCCATTGCTGAAACAGTGAGCACTTTTCGAGGGGAGAGATTTTCCAGTATTTCAGATACAAATGGGTCTTCCTTAAAAATTGGGGCATTATCATTGACATCTAATACTGTTATATCAAGTTTCTCATAAGAGGAGAATGGAGGGAAACCACCGTCTCTGGCCTCTATCCATATCACATATTTTTGTATCTTTTCAAAATCCAGAGGTTGACTAATAGACACCTGCCCTGTTAATTGATCAATCTGGAAAGTATTGCCCAGATTCCCACTTGCAATATAATAGGACATAGGTTCTCCTCTCAAAGAAGATCCTGTGATGGTGGTGATAAGAGAGCTGACTGGTTGGCTTTCAGGAAACATGAATGTTTGTTCTTTGGCTCTGACTTTAGGGAAATCTGCCTTGTTCACGAATCTAACCGTCACTGTTGTAGAATCTGTCTTTGGAAATGAGCCACCATCTTTTACATGCACAGAAAATGTCACTTCTGAAGCTCCATTTAGTGGTCCGGTGGCCATAATGGCTCCCCTCAGTGGATCAATGTGAAATTTTTCAGAATTTCTACCCGAAAGAGAGTAATGCAGTTCAGAATTTGGTCCAATATCAGCATCTGTGACTGTAACCGCAAAGACAAAGGAACCTATAAAAGATAAAGTGTGCAGTTATAACCATGAGGAATTTAAATAAAACATTTGGTAGCAGGTAAGTGCATATAAGATACTCTATTGCTGCTTGATATGACCTTATTTTGTCATGATTACTGGGGAAAACAGTATCTCCTGTATTTTCTCTGAAGTTCACAAGTCAAATCTGCCTTGTAATTGTCTTCAGAGACTAACCTGCCATCTTCTAACTAAAATTCATACAGTCTGTTGAATTTAATATTTTTCAGTATGTCTTTGGGAGAAGCATAGGTAAAAGAACTTGCTAATCATTCAAAAATCATAGTTTCTAGGAGAAAAAAGTCTGCACATAAAACAACATTCCAAGAAATATAATATGCAAACTCTGCAAAATGCTATGCTTCTACCCAGTGCAAAGACACAGTTGCTCTAGTACGTCTTAAAATACCTTCAAATCACTTTATATGTAATCGTGTCAACAAAAATCATATGTTCATTACCATTGATTCCTTATCCCCACTGTTTTATGACAAAATTCCTTTATATGTGAACTATTATCATATGAAGAACAGTTATGTATGTGTATGTGTATGTGTGTATACACACACATACACATACACACACACACACACACATATATATATATACATAAGCCAATAAAATAATTATAAAGTAGAAATAAGAATTGAGGAATAACGGACTCCATTTGGATTCCAAAAGTTAGTACTTATACTGAGTGCCAGTGAAACAGATTGTAGTAAAAATATGCAGAAAAGCTGCCATAAGGACATATTTTCAATATACTCATTCGGAAACCATTCCCAAACCTACACTCTCACCCCTACAGAAGAAATGGTAACAAAAGTAAAATATCTTTTATTTTAAAAGGCCAGTGATTCTGACTAATTACAAGAAGTCCAATGAGGAAAAGGTGCTTAAGCTACCTCATTTTACATAGGAAATTCTATATTGCACCATCACACATGTAATGGATGTAATTAGAACCATGCCTGCCAACATCATTTCATGTAAAGACCTTTAGCAGATATTTATCACTTTGATGTTGACATTTCCTTTTGATAGAAAGTTGGCACATACATGGAGCCATTTATGAATCATTTTCATATTGACAATATACATGTTAGCCAATAAATGGCTCCATAAACTTACAAACAGAAAAAATTTTGTTTGCAAAACCTCGAATAAAATAAATATTATTAAGAATTATCCACTTATTAAATTTTTTGAAAATGTATCTATGAAAAATTGAAGTAAAATATTCATTTTCCACTGGCATATATATTTGAGTGCCTATTATCTTCCAGATCATGTTTCAGATAGTGGGGTATGGCCTGCAAAGTAGATACAATGCCCCTCCTCTTAGGGAACTTACACATAATTATACCTCAGGCCATAAACATCCTTAACTATGATGCAATAGACATGTTAATTATTTATAATATTCAAGTAATGTTAAGAATAGTAATACATAACAATTATAAAACCCTATATGCAATTGGTCTGGGAAGAAAGGGTACTTTTCAAGTTTCAAACATTTTTCAATTCTACTAGATAAAACAACCTGAATTTTAGAGGATTTACAAAATTAGGCTACATCAGAAATATATATGTAAAATATCATAAATGTTTTTATAGAAATGTCTGATATACAGTTTGCTTGTATCCATGTGGCCTCAGAATCTGGTTGATTACCTGGTAGAGTAGGAGATGGGATGTGAGTGACATATGGGTGATGCTGAAATCTTGGTGGATTGTCGTTGACATCAGTCACAGTGACGAGCACACTGGTTGAACTGGAAAGAGGCTCTGGGGAGCCTGCATCACTGCAGACCACTACCAAAGTATAATTATCTTTTGTTTCCCTATCTAACAATGCACTGGTGATGATTTGTCCTGTGGATGGGTTGATCGTGAACTGAGAGTTTCCACCGATGATCCTATAACTAAAGCAGAAAGCAGAACTAGGGATATGTTGTATAGTTTTAATATTGTAGCTTCTATTTACTCTAATTAAAAAACTGAGGTGGAGATGCAAGCAAACATTACAAGAAAGATCACGCAACAATGTTAGAAAGACTACAGCTAGCTCTAGGTCATAAATATTTCAAACTTTATGTGAACGTCTCATTGACAATCTTTATTGTGAGATGTCCAGTGATGTCAAGGAAGTCTTCACAAGGGTTATAGGACTCTTAACTTGGGCAAGGCCACAAAACAAACCATAAGGCTATCGTGTTTTAGACAAATAAGCCTGAAAGCATAAATAAGGGGGCCTTGCTCTAATATTGTGGTTAATGGCCAGGATTACAAATGAATATCTTTTAAATGAAACTAAAAATTATTTTCCTGCTGTATACCATAACAAACCAGAGAAGATCAGATCAGTTGAAAATTGTAATCTTCTAAGACAAAGCCTGTATTTGGCATGTATCAGCTTCTCAGAACAACTAAAGGACTGATTATTTATACAAAGACCTTTCTAGTGATTAATTCTCTCTTTGTCATTCCTCATATGGTTTTGTTGTTTTCTTGTCAGGAGAGGTATGACATCTTCATGTATGTTTTGATGCTAACCAGACAGGTTAACAGGCAGGAGTTTCCACTGAGAAAAGCTTCTCTCTTTTTTCTGAAGAGTAAAGCTGTCTGCATATACTCCTGATTTTGTGTATAAGATAGGGTCCCAGAGATCAGCCAGGAAAGAAGTAGCTAAGCTTGAAGGTTCAGAAATTGGCTGTGGTCCATAATTTTTAAAGTTGAAAGATAGCATGGAAATAAATATCTTTAAAAGTTTTCTTGTTTTTACCAATAAAGACATACCCTTGTCGGAGTCACCTCCATGTTTCTGCAGTTTACATTGTGTCTATATGAACATAGCAACAGCATATATCTAATAGAAACTGCAGGAAAAAACTCCATATTGCAGCCAGTAGTACGTTCATTCCTATTACGCTCAAAGCTTAAAACAAGTATTTCAGCATGTTTTATCCTACTTTAGTAAAATAATTAACTGTTGAGGACCTTATATTTAAAAATATGAGGAGTCTTATAAAATAATAGCAAAACAGGGAAGTAATAGAGAAGTAATTTGGTTGAGAAATGGCTTCAGTATTGATAAAGTACTTTAAATCGCTCACATTTTAAATACATTTTCGCAAACTACATGGCAGAATCAGGCATGTGTGAAAATAGCACTAACTATATAGTTATTGGGCCAGAAGTGACTATTAAGTATAATTATTGTCCCTATACAGTAAATAATATCTATTTTCTTTATCAAAAGATAGATATCAAGTTTCATACATAAATTCTGAAAACTTGAAAATTCAGGACTCACAAAATAATCAAAATACCTTACCATTTTACAAAGTGCAAAAAACTGCATTTGGGAATTGTATGATTTTATTTTTGGAATCTTGTTGCTATCAAGGATGCAGAAGTAATCAAATAATTTAATAGGAAAAAAAACTAAGCCACACTGCCATAAATTATTTTAGTTTTATCATGGCAAGTTTCCAAGGTTCAATCAAATATATATTCCTATAAACATTCACAAACAAAAATAAAATAAGATTGATTAAAAAATGAAAATTTTCTTCTGGATGTTTTGTATGTCAAGACCATGGTGTATTATTAAGTGTAATGCATCTATAGGCAAAGGATGTGACCTTTAGTCCAGTTTCACTAAATGATGCATTCAAAAAACTTGCTACGATTTAAATGTTCCCTTCAAAACTCATCTTGAAATCTGTCATTGTAACAATGTTAAGAAGTAGGGCCTTTAGAGGTGATCAGGGTTCCACCATTGTGAGTGGATTAATGCCATGGAAGTGGGAGTTAGTTGTTGAGGGAGTGGGCTTCTGATAAAAGAATGAGTTCAGCCTGGCTTCCTCTCTCTGTCTCACATGATTGCTCACCATGTGATGCCTTCTGCCCTCTGCCACGAAATAACACACAGGAAGCACTCACCAAATGCAGGCCCATACCCTTAGACTTCCTAGCCTCCAGAACTGTGAGCCAAATAAACTTCTGTTCTTTATAAATTACCCAGTATGTGGTGATAGCAGCAGAACACAGACAAAGAAATTTACTGTTATAAATTCTTATTTTTTATTTTATGCTATTGCCCATATGATTGTCTATGTTAAAGTAGGTAATATACTTAGTATTTTTTTAAATGAATGAATAAATTATCATTAATATCCTATTTTTTCTATACTGCACTAGATTCTAAAGCATATAAAAGTATATTTTAAATATGAGATATTCTATAACACCAGTTGCATGCAAATTTATATTTCTAAGTTTTTTAAAAATAGAAGAAACACAAGACGCTCTGTACCTAGATTGACAGTTAAGATAATATGTCAAGGGAGAGCTCCAAGATGGCCGATTAACAACAGCTCAGGATTGTAGCTCCCAGAGAGCGAGTGGACGCCACACTTTCAGACGAATTTTTGTTGCCCACAGACTAGGAGATTCCCGGCGGAGGAGCCACACGGGTCGCCAGCGCGACTTTTTTGGCCGGCGAGGCTATTTTGCCGGCGCCCCAGCACGGCGCTTCTCGGCGCGGAGTATACGGGACG
>CAUYLG010078223.1:0-28566 GCA_963573385.1 Cacajao melanocephalus | reverse complement strand
CTGGAAACCATCATTCTCAGCAAACTGACACAAGAACAGAAAATCAAACGCCGCATGTTCTCACTCATAGGTGGGTGTTGAACAATGAGAACACGTGGACACAGGGAGGGGACTATCACACCCTGGGGTCTGTTGGGGGTGGCTAGGGGAGGGACAGTGGGGGGTGGGGAGGTTTGGGAGGAATAACAGGGGGAGAAATGCCAAATATAGTATGGGTAATGGGGGGATGGAGGCAGAAAACCACATTGGCATGTATGTACCTATGCAACAATCCTGCATGATCTGCACATGTACCCCAGGACCTAAAATACAATTAAAAAAAAGAAAAAAGAAAAAAATTCACAACAACAACAACAAAATACAAAAAATTAGCTCGGTGTGGTAGTGAGCGCCTGTAATCCCAGCTACTCAGGAGGCTGAGGCAGGAGAATCCCTTGAACCCGGGAGGCGGAGGGCGACAGAGCGACACTCCATCTCAAAAAAAAAGAAAAAAAGAAAAAAGGAAAGAAGAAGAAAGAACTTAAAGGCTTGAAAGCCCTCATGGAATGGCTCACAGACAGTGTACCATCTTTGCGAGTTCCATGAAGGTGGGCATTTGTCCCTTCTGAGTCTCCCATGCCCGATATACTACCTGCTAAATGTGTGTCTCACACTTGTTTTACTGCCCACTCCTTCGATGTGACATAGCCACCTGCATTAAGTGTTTGAGAGCAGGGATTACAGGGGAGAGAGATCTTTCTTTTTTGGTCTTGTCATTAAATCAGCTGCCTCAAATTATTTTTAGACGAAGGACAGGTAAAAATAAATGAATAGGAAGTTGCTCTCAGAGGCAGCATGCGGGTGGGCTCTTTGTGAAATTCCACCATGGCGTACTGTGGCCAGGGCCAGAAAGTGCAGAAGGTTATGATGCAGCCCATCAACCTCATCTTCCGATACTTATAAAATAGATCACGGATTCTGGTGTGGCCCTATGAGCAAGTGCATATGCGGATAGAAGGCTGTATCATTGGTTTTTGATGAGTATATGAACCTCGTATTAGATGATGCAGAAGAGATTCATTCTAAAACAAAGTCAAGGAAACAACTTGGTCGGATCATGCTAACAGGAGATAATATTACTCTGCTACAAAGTGTCTCCAACTAGAAATGATCAGTGAAATGAGAAATTGTTGAGAAGGATACATTTTGTTTTTAGATGTCCTTTGCCTAGTGTGAACATTTATTCATATTGTTTTGATTACCCTTATGTTATTACAAGATGTCAATAAATGCTATGGGATTGTTTGTATTAAAAAATTTACATTGAAAAAATAAAAATAAAAATAAATAAATGAATAGGAATAGTCACACATCTGTGCAGGAATAATCACGTATCTTTGAGAAGGGGAAAACAGATGTAAGATAGATTTATTTATTTATTTGTTTGTTTATGTACATATGTATGTATTTATTTTGAGATAGAGTCTTGCTCTGTTGCCCAGGGTGGAGTGCAGTGGTGCAATCTTGGCTCACTGCAACCTCAACTGATTCTCCTGCCTCAGCCTCCCAAGTAGCTGGGACTATAGGCACGCACCACCACACTGTGCTAATTTTTGTAGTTTTAGTAGAGACGGGGTTTCACTAGTTGGCCAGGCTGGAAATTTATTTTCAAATAGTAAGGGCCAGCGTCTTTACAGCTGCAATATAGTTTATTTCTCAGAACAATCTCTCTGGTGTTCTGATTACTAGCTCCATTTGACAAATGAGAAAACCAAGGCTAGGAGAAGCTAAGTAACTTACCCAAGGTCATCCAGCTAGAGACCCAGGATTCCCACTCAGCCCTTCTGACTTCAAAGCTTGGCTTCCCTCCACTAGAGTGCAATGTTCCTCCCTGATTTTTGGTGTAGACACAGTAGGAAGTAGGAGGCAAGAAGAACAGCGGATTTAGAGAAGGCCTGCCCTGGAAGTCTCTGCCCCGGTACTGACGTCTAGCTCTTTGAGGTTCTGTGATGCAGGTGAGCTCTAGGGTGCTCTCTCTGGACAGTTCTATCCCATCCGTGGCCTATCCTAGTTCTGAGGGAACGCTCCCATAGAAGGCACTGCCAAGCCCTCCTGTTTCTGTGCAAATGGGAAGCACACCGGCCACCCACAGCTCCCTTGGGGCAGAGAACTGAAAGCTCCGGACCAAGAGGCAGACCCTTTTCTGGGCATGAGCTGCCTGTCCTGCCAGTAGAAATTCCAAGCTTGGACTGACGGTGACTCTGCCAAGGTCACTGACAGTGCCGGGCCTTTCTGCGAAGACGATTGGGGTGTCACATGGTATACCTTGCGGCTGTGGGCCACTGCCCCCACGCCCACCCTCCTGTTTAGCCTAAACGGCTCAATCATACTTCAAAATGCATTCAAATGCATATTGGGTTCTTTCTATTGACTAGACTCTATGATAGACGGGAAGCCCTTGAGCTTTTAAAAACGGAACTCTTTTATCATGGGTTGGTTTCATCACTGACTTGATCAGATTGGTTAATCTAGTTGAGCCCTCATTTCCCTCTGAGACAAATGAAGCAATTTTAACATTCATCTAATCTTTATCATCCTTATAAGTATGGAAAGTAATATCTGCACAGTACTTGGCCCATAATAGGCAGTGAATGGTGGTTGTTATTATTAATAACTACCAATGCATTGGCCACATAGTAGGTGCTCAATAAAAGTGTAAGTATTGGAAATTAGGCTCCAAGTGCTCCCTTTAATTCTCCATTTGAATTCCACTCAGAGCGGGGAAGGTATGGGAGAAGAAAGGGGAAATCCAACGTGTTTGGTGTTTGGAAACATGACATCCAAAAATGTCTCTCTCTCTCTTTCTCTCTGGCTCTCTCTCTCTCTCAATAGGGTCTTGCTCTGTGGCCCAGTCTGGAGTGCATGGCAGGATTTTGACTCACTCCAACCCTCTACCGCCCTACAAGTACGTGCTACTATGCTTGACTAATTTTTGTATTTTTAGTAGGGACCAGGTTTTGACCTCAAGTGATCCTTCCTCCTCACCCTCCCAAAGTGTTGGGATTACAGGCATGAGCCACTGCGACCGGCCCCAAAAATGTCTGTTTTCAAGTCACAATTCTTTTCTTTCCTGCAGCTGTCAGGGGCTAGAATTACTTAGGAACTGTGGCCAGCTTTTTGGGAGACGGGTTGGTGGAGGAAAGACCCACTCAGATGAAAAAGATAACACACCAGACGAATGGTCCCTCCAGTGCTTATGTCATCTGGCAGAGCCCCCTAAGTAAGGAGGAATTTTCCTTGTACCTGACAATAACATTTTTTCGAAATAAAATATGTTGAGGCTGAGAAGTTTATCTTGGCTGAGCGTTGTACCATTAACTCAAGATTAAATGCATCCTGTCCAAATTCTTTTGCTACTTGTAATGGGTCTCAGGCTCGTGGGCTCCAGATGTTGATTCTATGAGTGTCCCAAGAAAAGACGCTAATTGCTGTTTGCGGTAGAAGCATGGAAGTGGGGCTGTGGTGGCTGTCCCGGTGCACTCCCCACGTGCCCCTGCAGAGCCAAGGCAGGACTCCCCCGGCTACGGCAGCTTCGCCTGCTCAAGTGCACAAGGTTGGCAGAGGTTCCGCTGGGTCCCTCCCTGCACGCTGTCTTTAGCTGAAAGCAGCTGCCATGCAGCCCCTCCAGTGGGGCAGCCGGATCTCACGATTGACTGATGTGGGGGAACAAAAGCCTTCGGTCTTCAGTTTGAGACAAGTTCAAAGCGCCACCCCGGCTCCAGAGCTCTGACCCTTATGAGGCTGGCTGAGGCTGTTGTGAGGGCTTCCGAATTAAACTTCTTCTGGCCACACTTTCTTTCTTTCTTTTTTGAGATGGAGTCTTGCTCTGTCACCCAGGCGGGAGTGCAGTAGTACCATCTCGGCAACCTCCGCCTCCTGGGTTTAAGCGATTCTCCTACCTCAGCCTCCCAAGTAGCTGGGATTACAGGTGCTCATCACCATGCCTGGCTAAGTTTTGTATTTTTAGTAGAGATGAGGTTTCTCCATGTTGGCCAGGCTGGTCTCGAACTCCTGACCTTAAGTGATCCACCCGACTGGGCCTCTCAAAGTGCTGGGATTACAGGCGTGAGCCACTGCGCCCGGCACAAAATTCTTCACTCCTCTGAAGGGGTTAGTTCAGAGGACGTTCCCTATAAACTTACCACACCTTCATCTCCAGCTCAGAGATACTGGTGCCAGGAAGAGTTTGAGGAAGCAGACTGTGTATGGGATTTTGAAGTTCGATCACTCACCAGCCAGTTGACCATAAAGACCCCATCTCTTGTGGCAGTGGAGGACTGATTGTCCCAAGCACGCTGTGCAATTGGTAAAACTTCGATGATACACTTGGGTGGAACAGCTACGGTGGAATGCACAGGAGGTGCAAGACCTCAGGAGCTGGAAAGTCTGGTAAGAAGGTGAGAACAATGGAGCCAGGTAGCTGTTGCTGAGAACCATCCATACATTTGAGAAAGACAGTGGAAGGCTGAGAGTGATTAATCATGAAGGTCAAGTGTGGCAGCCAGAGGACCTCCTTGGTAGCATACGAAGAGACCATCATGTCTCACAACTTGAGGGCAGAAAAGGCTGGGTATCAGGCCCAAGATTGAATTATTTTTTTTCAGACGCAGTCTTACTCTGTTGCCCAGGCTGGAGTGTGGTGGTGAGATCTTGGCTCACTGCAACCTCCACCTCCTGGGTTCAAGCCATTTTCCTGCCTCAACCTCCCAAGTAGCTGGGATTACAAGCATGAGCCACCATGGCCGGCTAACTTTTTTTTTTGTATTTTTAGTAGAGGTGGGGTTTCACCATGCTGGTCAGGCTGGTCTCGAACTCTTGACCTCAAATGATCTGCCTGCCTTGGACTGCCAAAGTGCTTGGATTACAGATGTGAGCCACCGTGCCCAGCCCAGGATTGAATTTATAAGAGTTGCAGCACCCAGAGATGGTGAAATTCTCAACCCTGTGGAGTCTGTGATGCCAAGGTCAGGGTCCTTGTGCCAGTGCCGTGAGACTTCAGTGCAGTTCAATGCCTCCTTCCCTCTCCCCAGCCCCGCCCCCTTCACTCCTCACAGGAGCACCCTCAAAAGAGTCTTCCTGTACCCTAATCTCAATTTCAGAATCAGCTTCCCACAGAACCCCATGTTGGACAGGGCACACGGCCATACCAATGTGATCAGTTCCCCACCAGCAGGGCTCAGCGTGGGTTTGGATGACTTTCCCGGTTTCTCCTCAGTCTTTGTAGTTACTATTCTCTGCACCTGAAGCACTGCTCCTGAGTGACTTGCTGCAGCTCGTCACCCAGCCTTCAGCTCAAATCCAGCTTCCTCGAAAGCTGAAGTATCCCCGACACTTACATTGAAGTATCCCTGTCACGCCTGCTCAGTTTCTGTATTTCACATTACCCTGTTTTATTTGCTTCACAGCCCTGACAAGCATTTGAAACTATTTGTTCATTTATTTGTTTATTTTACTTTCCATCGCTCCCACTAGATGGAAGTTTCATGAAGCCCCAGGCCAGTGTTTAGTGTTGTGCTGAGGTGCTATATAAATTTTTTTGAAGGCAATAAATAAATAAATAGGGAAAAGGAAGGATGGAAAGAAGAAAGGAAAAAGGGAGCAGTACTGGGTTCAAATTCTGACTTTGGGTCAGCTACTCAGGAGGCTGAACCAGGAGAATCGTTTGAACCCAGGAGGTGGAGGTTGCAGTGAGCTGAGATCGCGCCACTGCGCTCCAGCCTGGCGACAGTCCAGACTCCGTCTCAAAAAAAAAAAAAAAAAAAAAAATTCTAACTCTGGTGAACCTAGAAAGATTCTTTGATTTCTCTCAGCTTTTGCTGCCTTCTATGTCAACAGGGGATGCAAATTCTTTTTGAAATTCAATTAGATAATTTGGGCAGAGAGCCCACGTTGTGCTTCTTCCCCGGACACATCTGGAATGTTCTCTTTAGAATAGCACTTAAGTCTTTCTTATTTTTCTTCTTACTCACTTTGTCCTCCTTTCACCTCTCGCTTCTCATCTAAAGGGGAGATGTTCAGAGAACTGAAGTTAAGGGAGATGTTTTTGAGAGATGATGTCACACGCATGGAAGGCAGCCTGCGAGCTGGAGCAGGGCTTACCCGAGGCTTCCTTGTTTTGTGTGTTTATATTAGTTATTATTGTGGTGTATGTAGGAGGGGCTGTTGGGGTCTAACCTTACAGGAGTCAGGGGGCACCGGGCTCTCCGGAACCACAGCTGCTGTCCTGGAATGACTCCACGGCGGTTTCCCAAGGGAAGGCTGCTTTGAACGCTGTGCGCCAGGAACCTGGCCAGCAGCTCCCGTCTCTGGCATTTTCCATCTTGGTTCCTGCTTTCTTTTCAAAGTCTTGTCCTCCACCTTATTGAGAATTAGCAATGGGATGGGATGTTCACCTGCATTTATTCACTCATTTATTTTATTCTTTATGGAAATAATAAATGGTCTTGGAAAAACCCAGGACCAGTGCAAATAACTGGGAGAAAATAAAGTTGAAATTGCTGTTTTAATTTGTAGCCATGTTCTCCCAGGACTTTTTCCCTACAATTTCTTAAATTTAATTTTATCAGGCCTAAGGGATATTTACAGATAGTTTAAAAACCAGAGAGTGTTGGCTTTTGATGATCACTAGCAATCTAAGGCCCCAGACTTCCCTCCGGATTCCCATTCCCTAAAGGCAATGGCGATTATTCCTTTCAGCTGTGTACTGCTGTTTACCTCCTTCAGTCTAAACACTATGCATATATTACCATTTCTTGATCTATTACTTTTAGGTTTTTGCGTTTTGACGTCTTGGTATGGTGGATGAGATTTTATACCTGTTACTCTTGCCCTAACAGCTCAGCCACATATATTTCCCCCAATATATTCTATTCATTTGGCTAAACCATCATTATTTTAATATATTTGGAATAGAGCCATTTTTTCTACTATTATATTTCTTGCCTAATACTACTTTTTTTTTGCAATTAATAAATGTTGTTTACTTAGTTTTCTATGTATCTATCTCTAATTTACCTCCCACCTCTCCAGTGGAACTGTATTTCCTCAGTACCTTTTGTTTTGTTTTGTTTTTTTGAGACGGAGTCTCACTCTGTCATCCAGGCTGGAGTACAGTGGCACAATCTTGGCTCATTGCAACGTCCGCCTCCCAAGTTTGAGCGATTCTCCTGCTTCAGCCTCCCGAGTAACTGGGATTACAGGCACCCACCACCACACCCAGATAATTCTTGTATTTTTTGTAGAGATGGGTTTCACCATGTTGGCCAAGCTGGTCTCAAATTTCTGACCTCAGGAGATCTGCTCCCTCAGCCTCAGGAAGTGCTGGGATTACAGGTGTGAGTCACCTCACCTAGCCTCCTCGGTATTGTGATGCGTGCCTTCAAACACAGAAGCCAGCTCTGTCTTCCATGTGTTCCTTGGAAACATCCCCCCTGGAGCACCCCATCCTCCTTCTCCAACCTGGAGCACCTGCTGTCTTAGGCCCAGCTGCGCTCTAGGCCTTCTCTCCACCAACTTTGGAAGCGTTCCCATCTCTTATTTCTTGTGCTAGATTTCATTCCTACACATCATGGTTTCCTAAGAGATTTTTTTGCTCTTTTTACCTTTAACAGCTTATTGAGGTATAATTAACAGACAGCAAACGTCACATGTTAAAATGTAAAAGCTGATGAATTTTGACACATGCATACATTTGAGTAACTATCACCGTCATCAGGATAATGAGCATGTTCGTCAACCCCAAAACTTCCTTGTGTCTCTTCTTTTCTGTTTGTTTTTAGAGATGGAATCTCACTCTGTCACCCAGGCTGGAGGGCAGTGGCACCATCTCAGCTCACTGCAACCTCCGCTTCTTGGGTTCAAGCAATTCTCCAGCCTCAGCTCCCCTAGTAGCTGGGATTACAGGTACCCACCACCATGCCAGGCTAATTTTTGTATTTTTCGTAGAGACAGGGTTTCACCATGTTGGCCAGGCTGGTCTTGAACTCCTGACTTCTAGTGATCTGCCTGTCTTGGCCTCCCAAAGTTCTGAGATTACAGGGGTGAGCCACTGTGCTCGGCCCCTTGTGTCTCTTTGTCATTGCTCTCTCCTGCTTCTCTCCCCATTCCCAGGCTTTCTGTCAATATAGAGTAGTTGGCATTTTCTAGAATTTTATTTTTATTGATTTATTTATTTTCTTTTGAGACAGAGTTTCACTCTTGTTACCCACATTGAAGTGCAATGGCGCAATCTCGGCTCACTGCAACCACTGCCTCCTGCATTCAAGCAATTGTCCTGCCTCAGCCTCCCTCGTAGCTGGGACTACAGGCGCACGCTACCCTACCTGGCTAATTTTTGTATTTTTAGTAGAGACAAGGTTTCACCATGTTGGCCAGGCTGGTCTTGGATCCCTGGCCTCAGACGATCCACCCCTCTCAGCCTCCCAAAGTGTTGGGATTACAGGCATGAGCCACCACTCCTGGCTTTATTGTTGTTTTTTTAAGAAACTACCAAATTATCTTCTATATTAGTCTGTTTTCAAGATCCTCATAAAGACATACCCAGGATCAGGAAATTTACAAAAGAAAGAGGCTTCCTCACAATCATGGTGGAAGGCAAGGAGGAGCAAGTCACATCTTACCAGGACGGCAGCAGGCAAAAAGAGAGCTTGTGTGGAAACTCCTGTTTTTAAAAATCATCAGATGTCATGAGACTCATTCACTATCACAAAAGCAGCATAGGAAAGACCCGCCCCCATGATTCAGTCATCTCCCAGCAGGTCCCTCCCACAACATGTGGGAATTATGGGAGCTACAAGATAAGATTTGGGTGGGGACAGAGCCAAGCCATATCACCTTCCAAAATGTTTGTACCATATTAGCTTTTCACCAGCAGTGAATGAGAGGTCCAGTTGTTCCACATGTGTATCAATACTTGGTATGATCAATCTTTTAAATTTCAGGCATTCTATTCAGTGGTATCTATTGAGGTTTCAGTTTCCATTTCGTAATGCTGAGCTTATTTTCACATGCGTATTTGCCGTCCAAATATCTTTGTTGTTCACATCTTTCGCTCATTTTATTGTGAAGTTGTTGGTTTTCTTATTATTGTGTTTTGAGAATTTTGTGTATATTGTGAATACAAATGCTTTATCACATAGGTGCTTTGCAAATATTTCCCCCTAGCCAGTGGCTTGTATTTTGTAACAGTGATTTTGAAGAGCAGAACGGAAATTTTTTCTTTTTTTTCTTTTCTTTTTTTTTGAGACAAGATGTTGTCCTGTCACCCAGGCTGGAATACAGTGGTGCAGTCATAGCTCACTGCGGCCTTGAACTTCTGGGCTCAAATGATCCTTCCACCTCAGCCTCCTGAGTAGCTGGGAACACAGGTGCATACCACCACGCCTGGTTAATTCAAACAATTTTTTAAAGTCTCACTGTATTACTGAAGCTGGTCTGGAACTCCTGGCCTTGAAGTTCCAGAGCCTGGGGAGGCTCCTTGGAACTCAGCCTCCTCAGACTCTGGGTTTACATGTATGAGCCACATCACACCTGGCTTGAAGAAAAGAGGTTCTTAATACTGATGAAGTCCATATATCTTCTCCCCTCACCCATGGATTGTGTTTTTGGTATTGTATCTAAAAGATTGTTGCTTAACTCAAGACCACAAAGATTTTTTTTCTATTTTTTTTGTCTAAGTTTTTTGTACTTCTAGGTTTTACATTTAAGTCTCCAATCCATTTTGAGTTAAATTTTGTGTATGGTCTGATGTCTGGATCAACATTCATTTTTTCCATATGGATAACCAATTGTTTTAACACCATTCATGAAAAGACTATCTTTTTGCCCATAAATTAACTTCACATGTCTCTTGAAAATCAGCTATCTATATATATATGTGGGTCTACTTTTTTTTGTCATATTTAATTATTTGTATAGTTTGAGATTATTACCACACTGTGTTAATTTTTATAGCTTTACAAGTCTCAAAGTCAGATAGGGTCAGTTCCCAACTTTGTTATTTTTCAAAGTTATTTTGACTATTTTAGATTTTAAAAATTTTCATGTTAATTTTAGAATTAATATGTCAAATTCCTTCCTTCCTTCCTTCCTTCCTTCCTTCCTTCCTTCCTTCCTTCCTTCCTTCCCTCCCTCCCTCTCTCCCTTCCTTTCTTCCTTCTTTCTCTCTTTCTCTCTTTCTATCTCTGTCACCCAGGCTGGAGGGTAGTGGTGCAATCTCAGCTCACTGCAACCTCTGCCTCCCGGGTTCAAGTTATTCTCCTGCCTCAGCCACCCAAGTAGCCGGGATTACAGGCATGTGCCACCACGCCCAGCTAATTTTTGTGTGTTTAGTAGAGACGGGGTTTCACCATGTTAGCCAGGCTGGTCTCAAACTCCTGGCCTCAAGTGATCCACCCACCTCAACCTACCAAAGTGCTGGGATTACAGGTGTGAGCCACCACGCAGGCCATTATGCGAAATATCTACCAAGGAAGCTTGCTAGAATTTTTCTGGAAGTATGTTGAATTTGGAACAATTTAGTGAGAACTGACTTCTTAAGAATATTGGGTCATTCAATACATGAACATATATATGTGTGTGTGTATATACATATATACACATGAACATATATAACTATATATATATATATACACTTTTTTTTGAGACAGAGTACATGAACATATATTGCTCTCCAGATATTTAAGTCTTCTTTAATTTTCTTTCAGCAATGTTTTGTAGTTCCCAGTATATAGGTCTTACATACCTCTTGTCAGACTTATCCTTTAGTAGTTAATATTTTGGATGCTATGATTGTAACTGGTATTGATTTTATTTCAATTTCTGCCTCTTTATTGTGAGTATCTAGAAATACCACCACTTTTTATTTATTTAATCTTGTGTCCTGAAACTCTGCTAAACTCACTTTGTGGACATATGTCTTTATTTCTTTTGGGTAAAATGTCTAGGAGTGGAATGTCTGAGTCATATAGAGGTGTAATTTTACCCTCTGTATGGTAGTTCTAGTAGCTTTTATGTAGACTCAAAAGAATTTTCTATGTACACGATCATGTCATCTGTAAACAAACACAGTTTTATTTCTTCCTCCCCAATTTTATATGTCTTTTAATACTTCTTGCCTTTATGCAATTGCTTCAACACTCAGTACAAATGTTACATAGACATGATTAGAGGGAACATTATTGCCTTGACCTGATCGTAGGAAGGAAGCATTCAGTCTTTCTATGATGGTAGTTGTAGAGTTTTTGTAGATGTCCTTTATCTGACTGAGGAAGTTTACCAATGTTCCTGGTTTGCTGTGAATTTTTGTCAGAAATAGGGTTTGGGCTTTGTCAAATGCTTTTCCTGCCCTCTACTAGAGATGATCATATGCTTTCTTGCTTCATTTTGGTTTGGAGTTTAGTCTGTTGATGTGGTGTATTACATTACTTGATTTTCAAATGTAAGACCAACCTTGTATTTCTGGAATAAACTGCGTTGGCTGTTAATGTATTATCCTTTCTATACGTTGTTGGATTAAATTTGCTAAAATTGTGTTAACAATGGTTGCATATGTTCATGAGGGAAATTGATCAAGTTTTCTGGCAATGCCTTTATCTGGTTTTGATATTATTGAATGCTGGTCTCATAGAATCTGTTAGGAATTATTCTTTCTGATTCAGTTTTCTGGACGATTTTGTGCATATAATCAGTATTATTTCTTCCTTAAACGTTTGCTGGAACTCACCAGTGAAACAATCTGGGCCTGGATTTTCTTTGTAGGAAAGTTTTTAACAACAAGCTCAATTTATTTAAAAGGCATAATGTCATTACGTTATCCATTTCTTCTTGATTAAGCTTTGGTAGTTTGTCTTCCTAGAAATTTATCCGTTTTATTTAATTTTTCAAATTTATTGACATAGAATTGCTCATAATATTTATTTATTATCCTTTAAATACCTAGAGGATCTGTAGTGATGTCACCTCACTCATTGCTGATACTGACTGTGTTTTGTATGGTGAAGTCAAAATAAAAATGTAGAGCTGAATCTCTAAACTTAATGTTTTATTTGGGAAGAGAAAATTGCAGTTCCGGGCATACATGCAGACCAGGTGACCTTTGGCATGTCTGAAGAACAAAGACAAGGTTAGAGATTTTATTAAAAAGAAGGAGAAATGTCACGTATTGCTCTTTGAGAAAGTTCATTGGCACTAGCAAGGGTTTGGAAAGCTGGGAAGCTCCAATTGGTGAGCCACAGTGATGGGCCAAATTAGTTCTAGAGTTATCTTAGAAGCTACGGATAAAACTGGTTTTAGGTTAAATGAGCAGTTTCAGCAGCCATACTTATAAGAATTACATTCTCAGAGCAATGTTTTATACCCTGAGTGAATTTTCTTTGATGGCTTCTTGACTCTGTTTTAGTTGGGAATGACAAGAATAACTCAGTTCTTATGATCAACTTTCACATTAATTTTATTCCCTTGTCAGTCTGCCTAGAAGTTTATCAATTTTATTGATCTCAAAAAGCCAGCCTTTAGTTTCACTGATTTTCACTATTGTTTGTATGGTTTTCTATCTTATAAATTTTTTTCTTTTTTTTGAGACAGAGTCTCACTCTGTTGCCTTGACTAGAATGCAGTAGGGTGATCTCAGTTCATGGTAACCTCTACCTCCCGAGATCAAGCAATTTTTGACTAATTTTTGTATTTTTAGTAGAGACAGGGTTTCATCACATTGGCCAGGTTGGTCTCGAACTCCTGACTTCAAGTGATCTGCCCACATTGGCCTCCTAAAGTGCTAGGATTATAGGCATTTTTTTTTTTTAAGTTTGATCTCGCTTCTAGTTTCTTTTCTTCAGTTGTTCTTGTCTTTCTAGTTTCTTAGAATGAAAGATGAGGTCCTGGATTTGAAAACTTTCTTCTTTTTTATTTAATCATTTAGCATTATAAATTTCTACATTCTGCTTTGTTTTCATTTTCTTTTAGTGGAAAATATTTTTAAATTTACCTTCAGACTTCCTTTTTCAATCACAGATTATTCAGAGGTGTGTTATTTGGTTTCCAAACATTTTGGATTTCCTAGCTATCTTTCTACTATTAATTTCTAATTTAATTTCATTGTGGTCAGAGAATATACTTTGTAAAGACTAGAATTTTTAAAAGTATACCAAAGGTCAGGCATGGTGGCTCACTCCTATAATCCCAGCACTTTGGGAGGCCAAGGCAGGCGAGTCACCTGAGATCAGTAGTTTGAGACCAGCCTGGCCAACATAATGAAACCCTGTCTCTACTAAAAATACAAAAATTAGCCAGGTATGATGGCAGGTGCCTGTAATCTCAGCTACTCAGGAGACTGAAGCAGGAGAATCTCTTGAACCTGGGAGGTGAAGGTTGCATTGAGCTGAGATGGCGCCACTGCACTCCAGCCTGGGTAATAGAGCAAGACTCCATCTCAAAAACAAAACAAAACAAAAAGTATACTGAAACCTATTTGTTTTATGGCCTAGATTATGGTCTATCTTGGTAAACGTTCATGTGCACTTGAATGTATATTCTGCTGTTGAGTGGAGTGTTCTATGAATGTCTACTAACTCAACTTGGTTGATAATGTTTTCAAGTCATCTGTATTCATACCAATTATACGTCTTCCTGTTTTGTAATTATTGAGAGAGGGTCGGCAAGTTCTCAGACCATAATTTGGACTTGTCTATTTCTCCTTGAAATTTGATTAGTTTTTGCTTAATTTATCATTTAATTTAATTAATTTATTTATCTTCCCATCAGAGAGGTGATATGCCAATGTTTGAACAAGATTTGAGGGAGGCACATCTCACACATGCACCTGAAAACTCAATCATCATGTTTATGAACTACAAAAGGGTCACTTCGTTCATTTTTGTAATTAAAAAAATTTTTCAAGACAGGGTCTCATTCTGTCACCCAGGCTGGCATGCAGTCATGTGATAACAGCTCACTGCAACCTCTGCCTCCTGGGTTCGAGCAATCCTCCTGCCTCAGCCTCCTAAGTAGCTGGGACTATAACTGTGAGCCACAACACATGGCCAATTGTTTTGTATTTTTTGAAAAGACGGGGTTTCACCATGTTGGCCAGGCAGGCCTTGAACTCCTGGCCTCAAGTGATCCACCAGCCTCGGCCTCTCAAAGTGCTGGGATTACAGGCATGAGCCACTATGCCCAGCCACTTTATTTATTTTTAAGTTTGGTTATTAAGGCACATAAATATTTAGGATGTTGTAACCTCTTGTGTATTGACCTGCTGTATCCCCGGTAATATTCTTTGCCTTAAATCTACATGGTTTGATAGCAATATTAACGTAACCATTTCATTTACTTTTGATTACAATTAGCAGAGCATATCTACTTCCCTTTTTTTGCTTTAATCTTATTTGTATCTATATATCAAAATGGGTTTCTTGAAGGCAATCTATCATTGGGTCTTGGTTTTTTTTCACTTTTGTTATTATGGTAAAATTTATATAACGTAAAATTTATTATATTAACCCTTTCCAAGTGTACAATTCAGTGACAGTAAATAATATTCACAATGTTGTACAACTATCACTGCTCTCCATTTCCAGAACTTTTTCATTTTCCCAAATGACTCTCTTTACCTATTAAACAATATCTTTCCTCTCCCAGCCCCTGGTAACCTCTAGCATACTTTCTGCTTCTATGAATTTGACTATTTTAGGTATCTCATATAAGTGGAATCACAATATTTATCCTTTTATGTTTGGCTCCTTTCTCTTACCATAATGTCTTCAAGGTTTATCTATGTTGTAGCATACATCAACATTTTAATTTTCTAAAAGCTGAGTAATATTCTGTTGCATGTATATACCACATTTTGTTAATCCATTTACCTATCAGTGAACATTTGGGTTATTTTCACCTTTTTTTTTTTTTTTTTTGAGACGGAGTCCCACTCTGTCACTCAGGCTGGAGTGCAGTGGCACGATCTCGGCTCACTGCAACCTCCATCTCCTGGATTCAAGCGATTCTCCTCCCTCAGCCTCCCAAGTAGCTGGGATTACAGGCACACACCACCACAACCTGGCTCGTTTTTGCATTTCTTATAGAGATGGGGTTTCACCATGTGGGCCAAGCTGGTCTTAAATTCCTGATCTCAAGTGATCTACCTGCCTCAGCCTCCCAAAGTGCTGGGATTACAGGCCATTTTCTCCGTTTGCTTTTTGCACACAATGCTGCTATAAACACTAGTGTACAAATATCTGAGTTCCTGCTTTCAATTCTTTGGAAATTGAAATATGTCTGGAAGTGAATTGCTGGATCCCATGGTAACACAATGTTTCACTTTTTGAGGAAATTCCACAGTGGTTATACCATTTTATGTTCCCACCAGCAATGCACCAGGGTTCCAATTTCTCAGCATCCTTGCCGATACTTGTTATTTTCTATTTTTTAATTTTGTTTTGTTTTTTAATTTGAACAGAATAGCCATCCTAATGGGTGTAAAGCAGTGGGTCCTATTTCTTAACCTAGTCTGACAGTATCTGCTTTTTAATTAAGGTGTGTGTTAGTTATCTACCACTGCGTCACAAATTACCACAAAACAGTAGCTTAAGAACAAAACATTTTTTAACTCTCAGGTTTTGAGGGTCAGAAATCTTGAAGCAACTTATCTGGGCAGATCTGACTCAGAGTCTCTCATAACAATCAGGCTGTCAAACGGGGCTGCAGACTCTGAGGATCTGATTTCTGAGCTCATCCAAGAGCCTGTTTGCAGGAGGCTATAGTTTCTTACCATGTGGGCCTCTCCATTGGACTGCTCTCAGCATGGCCTTTCCCATAGCTGATACTAATACGAGGAGAAAGAAGAAGAGAGAGAGAGAAAGAATGCAATGCTGCCCTGCCCTTTATGGCCTAGTCACCAATTACACATCATCACACCTGCCTTATCCTTTGCTTAGTAAGTGACAAAGCTCAGTTCATACTCTATGGAAGAAGCTTATATGGTGGTGTGAATACCAGAAGATGGGCCTCAATGCTCTCTATCTTGGAGGCTGGTAACCACAAAGTATTTAGGCCATTTATATTTAGTATAATTATTGATATGTTTGTGTTCAAATCTATTATGTTATTTTTTTCTATTTCTACCATCCTTTCTTTGTTTCATTTTCCCCCTTTTATACATTATTTTTAATTAATTGAATATTGTTTATGATTCTATTGTAACAACTTTGTTAGCCTGGTAGCTATAACTTTGTGATGTTATTTTAGAGGTTGCTTTACAGTCTATAGTATACATCTTTAACTTCTACAACTATCTTCAAGGGATATTATACTACTTCATGTATCAGGACCTTACAACAATATACTTCTATTTTTTCCCTCTAGGCCTTTGTGATATTATTCTCATATATTTTACCTCCATATATACTAACAACATCAAAATATGACTGGGCGCGGTGGCTCACACCTGTAATCCCAGCACTTTGGGAGGCTGAGGCAGGTGGATCATGAGGTCAGGAGTTCAAGACCAGCCTGGCAAACATGGTGAAACCTCGTCTCTACTAAAAATAAAAAAAATAGCCGGGTATGCAGGCGTGCACCTGTAATCCCAGCAACTTGGGAGGCTGAGGCAGGAGAATTGCTTGAACCCAGGAAGTGGCACTTGTAGTGAGCCAATTGTGCCATTCCACTCCAGCTTGGGCTACAGAGCAAAACTCTGTCTCAAAAAAAAAAAAATCAAAATACATTATTAATAGTTTTGCTTTAATCACTTTTACCTCTTAAAAATGTCAATGACAAAAATAATAATAGCCTTTATGTTTATACATGTATGTACTGTATCTAGTGCTTCTCATTTTTTGGTGTAAATCCCGATTTCCATCTGGTATCATTTTCCTTCTGCTTAAGTATTTCCTTTAAAGATTCTTATAGTGCAGGTCTGCTGGTGATGAATTATTTCAGCTTTTATATGTCTGAAAAAGTCTTTATTTCATCCTTGTTTTTAAAAAGATAATTTCACTGCATGTGGAGTTCTATGTTGACAGGTTTTCCTTTCTTTCGATGCTTTAAAAATGTTGCTTCACTGTCTTTGAGCTTACATTGTTTTTAATGAGAAATCTGCTATTATTATTCATATATCTTTCTTCCTTTGTATACAATGTGCCCTTTGCTCATCCCTGGTTAATTTTAGGATTTGTCTTTTTATCACTAAACTATTTGATGATACCATGGCTTGGTATAGTTTTTGTTAAATGTTTGTTTTAGCCTCTTAAATCTGTGGGTTTATCATTTTTATCAAATCTGGAAGCTTTTTGGTGTTATTTCTTCATACATATAAATATGTGTGTGTGTGTGTGTGTGTGTGTATACATACATATTTGAGACACAGTTTCAGCTCATTGCAAACTCTTCCTCCTGATTCAAGCAACTCTTATGCCTCAGCCTCCCTAGCAGCTGTGATTACAGGCGCTTGCTACCACACCCAGCTAATTTTTGTATTGTTAATAGACATAGGGTTTCACCATGTTGGCCAAGCTGGTCTCGAACTCCTGACCTCAAGTGATCCGTGCACCTGGGCTTCTCAAAGTGCTGGGATTACAGGTGTGAGCCACCTCACCTGGCTTCAAATATTTTTTTGTTTTCTTTCCTTTTCTTTAGGAACACTGATGTCCAAGTCACTCACCATCACATTTTCCTTGTCCTGTTCTCTGGAATTAGTCACTAAGCACAGCTCACACTCGATGACGGGTTTACATGATGGCATGTGTAGCAGGAGCTGTGGATCATTTGCTGTGAAGTATGTTTTACAGTAACCCTCACTCACACTTGATTGCTCGAAGTTGTCCTACATTTCACCAATACTCTGTTTATTTGTGTTTCCGTCTTTTCTGTGTTTCATTTTGAATTCTTTTTATTGATGTGTCTTCAAGTTTGCTAATCTTTTTTTTCTGTAATGTACAATCTGCCATTATTCCCTTCCAATGTACTTTTCATATCAGATATAAAAAGTTTTTCTCTTTAGAGATTCTGTTTGGATCTTAGTTATATCTTTTGTTTCTCTACTAAACGTGTTCAATCTTTTGTCTAACTCCTTAGAGATATAAAATTTGGTTATAGCAACTTTTTTTTCTTCTTTTTTTTTTTTTTTTTTCTGAGATGGAGTCTCACTCTGTCCCCCAGGCTGGTGTGGTCTCGGCTCACTGAACCTCCGCTTCCCAGGTTCAAGCTATTCTCCCACCTCAGCCTCCTAAGTAGCTGGGACTATACATGTATACCACCACTCCTGGCTAACTTTTTTGGATTTTTAGTAAGGATGGGATTTAGCCATTTTGGCCAAGATGGTCTTGAACTCTTGAGCTCAAGCAATCTGTCTGCCTAGTCCTCTCAAAGTGCTGGTATTACAGGCATAAGCCACCATGCCTGGCCCTATAACAATTATTTTAATGTCTTTGTCCATTATTTCTATCATTTGTGCCATTTCTGGGTGAGTTTCCATAAATGAGTTTTTTCTTCAGTATGGGTTTCATTTACCTTTTTATGGTGATTTTTAAAGTTGGATGCCAAACATTATGAATTTTATTGGTGTTGGATGCTAGATATATTTTCTTTCCTAAAAATATTTCTTTTTTTTTTTTTTTTAGAGACAAAGTCTCACTATGCTGCCCAGGCTGGTCTTGAACTCCTGAGCTCAAGTGATCATCCACTTTGGCCTCCCAAAGTGCTAGGATTACAGGCACGAGCCACCATGCTGACCCAGAACATTTCCCCAGACAGCCTGCTTCATCTCCTCAAACTCAGAGAAGCCTTTGGCTTCTGCCTGGATGTGTCCTCCCTGTATGTAGGCTCTCTTTGTTTCACTAATCTTTGTTATCCAAGGTCTAATGTCTTCAGAGCCATTGTTTCTTAAATTTGGTCTAGTTCTGCATTTGTTTCAGGTGGGAAGGTAAATCTGGTTCCTAGGACTACATCTTTGCCATGTCCCATGTCTTTTTCTCTTAACTCTCATTTTGATGGAGTATTTTCTGCAGCATCTTCCTGAGGAAGAATTCATGGACGTAAAGTTTTGAGATCTTTCAAGTCTGAGATTTTTTTCTCAATTTACATTTGACTGATAATTTGGCTGGTATAATATTCTATATTTGAAAAATATTTTCCCTCAGAATGTTTAAGAAAGTACATCCATGTGTTTTTAGCTTTTAGTTTTCTGCTTGATTCCTTCCCCTTCTGAAAAACAAAACAAAACAAAACAAAACAAAAACCTTTCAGTATATCTTCTTCATACTTACTATTATTCAATTTCATAGCAATGTACTTTTTTTTCAAATGTCCAACATTATGCTGGGCATTTGGAAATCCTTTTCTATTAAAAAATATCATCTTTAGGAGACCAAGTTGGGCGGAATGCTTGAGCTCAGGAGTTTGAGACCATTCTGGCCAACATGGTGAAACGCCATCTCTACAAAAGAAATATCAAAAATTAGCCAGGCTTGGTGGTCCACACCTGTAGTCTCAGCTACTTGGGAGGCTGAGGTGGGAAAATTGCTTGAGTCAAGAGGCTCAAGTGTGCCGTGAGCTGTGATTGCATCTCTGCACTTCAGCCTGGGCAACAGAGCAAGACCCTGTCTCTAAAAATATATATATAGTTTTTAGCTCTAGGAAGTTATATATATATATATTCTTTATCTCTAGGAAATTATATCTAGGTGGTCTTACTGAGGAAGTTAGATTCACTTTTTTTCTCTCTTCTCAGTCAGATACCATTCATCTATCTGTTTTCACATTTTTAGAACTTTGGCTTATCTTACTAGCTGCTCTCTCTCTTAGTTTGCTCAGCCTACTGAAGAAAGATTATTCTTCTTTCTGCTAAGTCAGTTACTACTAATTCATTTATTTTTCAGCTTCTAGAATTTTGTAGACATCTCTTGTCCACTGTCCTCTGCTCTCTCGTTCTCTCTGCCCTTGTTGTTTGTGCCTTTTGCATTCCTTTACTATCATGTTGGTGGGAATCCAGGAGGGAATGGAGAGAATGTGTGTGTCCAGGGGGCATTTGCTGGACATACAAGGCAGCAGAAATCAAACTGTGCAGGGTGGAAACATGTGGTGATCAGGAAGCTCAGAGTTCACTCCCCGCTGGCCAGAGCTTGCTGACTTCCACTGCCCAGTCAGGACTAGTTCAAAGAAGAGCAAGGAGGAGACCATAAATGTGCCAATGAAGGAGAGTTTATGCCCCCTAGACATAGCTATGGAAATTCATTTAGTTTATTCCAAATGCTTGCGTTAGTAACTTCTCTGTGCAAGACCAAGGAACAGCCCAGCCTGCACAACTCCAGAGCTGTCATTCTTTTTTTTTTTTTTTTTTTTTGAGATGGAGTCTCGCTCTGTCACCAGGCTGGAGTGCAGTGGTGTGATCTCAGCTCACTGCAACCTCCAACTTCCTGGTTCAATCGATTCTCCTGCCTCAGCCTCCTAAGTAGCTGAGATTATAGGCATGTGCCACCATGCCAAGCTAATTTTTACATTTTTAGTAGTGACGGGATTTCACCATGTTGGCCAGGTGAACTCCTGACCTAAGGCAATCCACCTACCTCGGCCTCCCAGAGCGCTGGGATTTCAGGTGTGAGCTACCACGCCCTGCCCAGAGGTGCCATTCTTAACCACTGATGTATTCATACCAAGACAGATCAGAGCAGAAACTTCACCTGCTACTTTTTCCTCTGGTGAGATATCTCAGTAGCTTCTCTTCTTGTGTTGCTCAGAGCCTATGGCCAGAGGCCCTGTGTCCTGCCTGTGTAACAGCCGTTTGATATTAAAGACTGATGGGGGCGGAACTACTAGCTAATCTAGGTTTTCTGGTGGTGAACTTTAGATGAACAATGCCCCTTTGATCTTCGGAAGCAGGCCACAGGATCCTGCCTGCTTGGGGCTTGCTGGGCACAGGCTGTAGAGGTCAGTTGGAGGCCCTAAAGAGTCCAGTTTCCCCAGCTGCAGGTTGGAGTGATTTGCATTTCAAAGGCTCTGGATAAACTGCAAAGGAGCACATTGGGGAAAGATTACTTCTAATTCCTAATGACTCAAAAAGGCTTGGTAATCTTTGGCCACCCAGCTGAAGCCTGCCCAAGAGTGAGTTTTAGAGTGAAATAAGAGAAGGTAAATGCACCCAAGCACTGGGGGAAGCACATGGGGAGGCTGAAATGAGAGGAAAAGAAAGCACGGGAAACTAAAATCAGAAGCACCATGTTAATATTTTACCTGCGTTTTCATCCGTTTTCTTTCCTTTCCCATATAAGAGCAGGAAGGGACTTTTGTAATTATCTGTCTAACACCAGATGAAACCATGGTGATGTGGTTTCACAAACAGAGAAACTTTAAAGGCCAAATATCTTGTTTATGGCCAGATGGGTGAAGCTTGATTCAGGATTGGAAGTGTCCGATCTCCTAGTCCTAAGCTCTTCTCCTCTACAGCTTAACTGTCTGAGGACACCGTAGATATTACAGCAGGCTGGACAGTTCGGATTTGGAAAGTATCACAGTGAGACACAGAGGAAGAAGATTATGTGGAAGAGGTCTAGAAATATATGATTGCCCTTTCCATTTCTCTTACTTTGTGCTTATTTTGGAAGTTTTGAAGTTTTCACAACTATTGAAACAATACCTATCAAAAGCCTTAGAACTGTGTATTTTTAACCTAGCATGCATTTGAAGAAATGTATTTTCCAAAAATAATTGAGAGGTGCATAAAATTTTAGCCAAAGTAATGATGATCTCCGTCATTTTTGGTTTTTCTAAGCAAAAAAATTGGAAAGGAACATCTAACAGGAGGGGAGGAATTAAGTAAATGTTGACACATCCATGTTATAGACCACTGTGCAGCTATTAATATTAAAGTGATTTTATAGAATGTATTTAATAAAATAGAAAAGTTTTACATATAAATGAAAAAAAGTAGGTTATATAAGAGAATGTAACATGTAATCTTATTTTTGGATAAATAATATATATACGAATGCAAAAATAACTGGAAGTATATATCAAAATTCAGTAGTAGGTATCTCAGGTAATGCGGTTATTGTCTTTGTGTACGTCTCTACATTTTTCACATTTTCTAGGTCTGAATATGTATTACTTTTTTAACAAATAAAAAAAACTGCAGTCTTCTCTGAATGACAATAAATTGCCAAATAATATAACGGGACTATTTTTTACTCACTTCACTTGAATAAAACTGTGGTCTTTCTATGGATCAACTCCTAAACACTCTGTAATAGTTATCCCCTCCTTCTGGGTCACCACTTCTCATGTGCTGGCCCTACACTTAGAATTTAAAAAAAAAAAATTCAACTGAATTGTTGTGTGTGCATGTGTGTGTGTGTGTGTGTGTGTGTGTTTTAAATCACAGAAGAATCCCTATCAGACAATAGATAAAAGAAATGTTTAAAGCTTTGAAGCAGAGACAAACAAATCATTAGGGATCTTGGCTTCCAAGTTTTAAAAAAGGATACATATAACTGTCCCCATTGAGTGACTTCAAAACAAAGCCTGCAGTATCAATCTTGACATCCCTCGGATGGTTTTACCTTGTAGATTTCAAACCAAACAGTAATAAAGAATTTACAAGAGGCAGCTCTGACGATGAGGTCTGAAGCCAGCTGTTGCCAAAACAAAACAAGGATGGGGAATTTGTAGGGTGAGCATATCACCCAAACCAGGGCACTTCTGAAAATCCAAGAGGGTGAAATTGTCATGACACAAGACAACAGGCAGAAACTGGGATTAAGATGAACTGGGACTAATAAATCAACCTATGAATTTGGCTTCTTTTTAAAGACAGTTCTTTTTGAGAGGCTATGTGGTGTGAGAGAGTGATGGAATGTGGGCTTGGACGTGCCCTTGGAGGCCCACTGCCAATGCAGCCACCTAATTGCTCGATGGGGAAGCTGAGGTGCAGATGGGGAGGGCCTAAGCCGAGGCTGCATTAAATTTATGCCAGAGGCAGCTCCTAACTAATGATCCAAGGCTAAATGCCTTTCAATGATTGTTTTCTGTAAAAGAAACAAAAATCCTTTGGCTAAAAACCAAAGGCCATGCAGAGGCCACTAAGGCATTCAGAGAAGAGGCAGCACACAGAAGCAGAGAGAGACCTGTCGGAAAATCCTGGCTTGCATCCCAGCTTTGATTCTGGCTTTTTAACTTGGGAACAGTCATTCAAACACTCTGAACATCAGTTTCTTCATCGATAAATTTGGGAGGGTAGTAACTTCCTCACATGATAGTTATTCAGTTTGCTGCATGCTGCTGCAACCGCTATTATTATTCAGATCACACAGTGGCTTTGCTTTTGCATGTTGTAATACATACATAAGAGTTATCATTTTCACCATTTCTCGGCGTACAGTTGAGTGACAGTAAGTGCATTCACGATGTTATACTACCATCACCACTATCCATCTCCAGAACTTTTTTATTTTTTCAAACTCCATACCTGTTAAAAAAAAATGACTCCCATTCTCCCCTCTCCCTAGCCACTGGCAACCAACATTTTACTTTCTGTGTCTATGAGTTTGCCTCCTCTACGTACGTCATGTAAGTGGAATCACACAGTATTTGCCTTTGTGTGTGTGTGTAGCTTCTTTCACTTGGCGTAATGTCATCAAGGTTCATTCATGTTATTGCATGTATCAGCATGTAATTAGCATGTAACTCTCTTTTAAAGGCTGAACCACGTTCCATTGCATGTACATACCACATTTGTTTATCGATTCATCTGTCAATGGACAGTTGGTTTACTTACAGATTTTGGCTACTGTGAATAACGCTGCTACACACATAGGTGTGTAAGTGTTTGTTTCAATAGCTGCTTTCCAATCTGTTGTGTGTATACACAAGAAGCAGAATTGCTGAACCATATGGCTGTGCACTGAATATTAAGAGATACTTGCGGCCCAGCGCGGTGGCTCACACCTGTAATCCCAGCACTTTGGGAGACCGAGGCGGCGGATCACGAGGTCGGGAGATTGAGACCATCCTGGCTAACACAGTGAAATCTCATCTTTACTAAAAATATAACAAATTAGTCGGGCATGGTGGCATGCACCTGTAGTCCCAGCTACTCAGGAGGCCGAGGCAGGAGAATTGCTTGAACCCGGGAGGCAGAGGTTGCAGTGAGCCGAGATTGTGCCATTGCACTCCAGCCAAAGCAACAAGAGCAAAATGCCATCTCAAAAAAACAAAACAAAACAAAACAAAACAGATGCTTGCAAATAGGACCTAGGGCAGGTTGTGAAACCTTTCTGAGTGTCTTTGGAATAATAACTCTGTTAGATCCTACCGTAAACATAATTTACTATATGGAGAGTAATGATAAATAAGATATAAGTTTTTACTTTTTAAAATTTTTAAATTAAAAATTTTTTTTTTCTGAGAAAAAGTCTCACTTTGTTGCCCATGCTGGTGTGCAGTGGCACGAACAATCTTGGCTCACTGCAACCTCTGCCTCCCGGGTTCAAGCGATTCTCATCCCTCAACCTCCTGAGTAGCTGGGATTAAAGATGCATACTGCCACGCCCGGCTAAGTTTTTGTACTTTTAGTAGAGACAGAGTTTCACCATGTTGCCCCGATGATCCCGAACTCCTGAACTTGAGTGATCCACCTGCCTCAGTCTCCCCAAATGCTAGGATTACAGGCTTTGAACCACCGCACCTGACAGCCAGATACAGGTTTTTAAAAATGAGCTAGTGATGCAGGGTTGTAAGCAGGCTGGGGTAACCAAAAGCATTTGTCCTTTTGAGAAGGTCTCAGTAGGTCTCCCCTGTTTATGCAGAATCCACTGTTCCAGAGACTTCACTTCCCAGCCCAAAGTGAGTGCCCCTCACTTCCCTTCGGCAGATTGCGCTTCTGGAAAGCTGAGTTTAGTAATACCTTAAACACTCATTATTCAAGGAACCCTGTGGTGGTTCCTTCTGTAAAAGCAAGGCTCTGTTGGTGAAGGAAATAACAAGCTCTAAATGACTTGTAATAAATTAGAGCTTTGATATAAAAAGCTGTGACCTGTGTGTAGGACTTCACAGTTGACAGAATTCTTTCACCTCTGCTTGTTTGTGCCATCTGCTATTTATCGGGGTGAAGGCATGAAGGGATCCTTTTCTGCAGAAGAGAATGGGTTGAGTATTGCAGTGGAAAATAGCACTCTGGAGGCCCATGGTCCTGCCTTCAAATTCCTTCCCTGCTACTGACTATGCAATCTTGGCTGAGTTACGTCTCCTGTCTGGGCCTCAGCTTTCTTAGCTGGAGAATGGAGACAGCAGCTACCTCCTGGGGCTGCTGGGAGCAGCTCCAAGAAGGTGGTCCTGCTAGAACGGGAGCATGATATTCACATGAAATCTCAGAAATCCTATTCTACAAGTACCTCTTTTTTGTGAGAGTGTCAGACCAGCAAAACTAAAGTTATTTTTCCTGCAGAAATGTTAGTAATAAAAGTCTTTTCATTACCATACATTTCTAGCTTTCAAATCACATCCCTAAATATGACATTGCGCTCCCACTTACAAGCTAGGGCCTGTTCTTTATAACAAGAAAGTAGAAAATTCTACAAGGAGCAAGATTTTTCAAAAATGGAAATTGTGATCAGTATAATGCAAATTGTTCCCTAAGCAATGGCTGCATATATAATCTAGGAGGTAAAAACTGGAAGCAGTTTTCTCTAGAGGGGGAGGGTGGGGAGCTGTCCCTGCCCCACAGGAATCAGGATAACTGCCCTGCCATCTGTTCGCTGCTTTGGAATTTTCACATTCTTCTGATTCCACTAGCGCTCTAGATAGGCAGTGCTGGGGCCACTGTCCCCATTTACAGCCTGCAAAACTGAGTTCCAAACAGGTAAAGTCGCTTGGCCCAGGAGGCCCAGCTGATGGGTGGATAAGAGGTATCTCCTCTCTCCACCCCAGGCCTGTGGGTCCCAGAGCTAAGGGTGTCCCTCGGCGTTTCTACCTCTCTGTCCAGGGCCACCCTGCAGGTCTCCGCTGAGGAGCCCTTGCATCCTGCCCAGCTTCAGGCGATGACAGACTGAGGGCAGAGGGGACCCTTTGCGGGGCTAGAACTGAGAGCTGGGGATGGGGTGTTCTTCCATGGGGAGACTCCAGTTTGTGGAACCATACAGATCCTGAATTCATTAATACATAATAACTGTCATTCTAGATGTTTCAGAGCCGACTGTGCAAGAACTGAGGAGGCAGCGCCTGCCTACAGGCCAGAATGGAATTCCCCAGTGCAGGAAGCAGCGGGAGAACAAAGTAATCTTATCTCTGGCGAGGCAACTGAGGTTTCTTGGGCTCCTGCCCCCTCCTCTGCACGTGGCCCGCCCCGGCCTCTGGGGTCCACCATCTGGGAGCAGCGGCCTGGACAACAGTGGGCTCCTCGATTAGCTGGTCCCCCAAACTGGAGCATACTTGGTAACCTCTAAACATTTGTTGAACAAAGGACAGATTCACCCTCTAAGTCTTGGTGATTTCATCTGTCAAATGGGTCTAATAATAATGCTTAATTTGGTTCAGCTGTGAGGGTTGAGTGAGGAAAAATCAGCAAAGCAGCCTGGGAAAGTGGAAAAGGTGCCCTCAGTCGGCAGTGATCCTCCCTTTGACTCTCATTAGCCAGGAAGCAGAGAGGAGAGCTGTGTCTTTCGGGTCTGCCCAAGAAGACCTCTTGCCTCGGTGAGCTTGGGACTGGATGTGGAAGGAAACAAAGACTGGACTTTCTGGAAGATGAAACCACAGCATCATAGATGGAGAGGACCATGGGGGCAAGAGCAAGGGTGGGGTGGCAGGATGGTGGGAGTGGAGAGCAGGATGGCAGGGGCAGGGGCGGCAGGATGGTGGGGATCGGGGGGGCAGGATGGCAGGGTAGGGGCAGAGCTGGCTGCATGCTGGCTGCCAGGCCCCTTCCTTGGTCTTTATTCAGAGCCAGAGAGGACATCCCTTCCTCATGGATCCTCCTGAGGCTCAGTTCGCAACTCAGGAATGGAAGTGTACGCACTGCACACGCCAGCTTCAAACTTCCTGCAGCCGAGAGACTAGCTTGGATTGGAGCAGACTTCTCACACTTAATGTGCATACACACCTCCTAGGGCTCTTGTAAAATGCAGATGCGGACAGCCTGGAGTGGCCTCGAGGCTCTAACAGGCTCTCAGGGACGCTCATGCGGCTGGTCCTGGTTCAGGGACCACCCTTTGAGTATTGGAGCTGTAGACTAGCGACACTCCTGGTGCCGTGGCTCCCAGGATCCACAGTTGATAGAAAACGAGTTATTGCTATGTTGTTTGGCCAGGATGGCCTCCCCTATGTCTCTCCCTCTCTTTCTCCCTCTCTCTCTCTCTCTCTCTCATGTGTGTGTGTGTGTGTGTATGTGTGCATACACACATACATGCACTTTCTCTGCATCTCCATCTGCTGCTCTGCTCCCCTCCGGCTGATCTCTTTTTCTCTGATTCTGCCTCCATCCCTGACTCTCTGGGTGTCTGTCTCTGGCTCACCGGTTCACCTCCACGGCTTTCTCGCCATGGGTCTCCCCCTAACTGCAGGGTGCTCAGGCTTTGAGTGCTGTGTGCCCCTCAGTCTGCCTGTCGGGAATCTCCTCTGGGCCCTGGCTGACGATGGGAGCTGTCACGTGGCAGGGAGGGAAGCAGAGTACTAACAACTGGTTGACAGCTGGTCACAGCTGGTGACAGCTTGGGCAGGCCAGGGTGTGGGAAAACACAATTCAGGCAGCAACAGCTGGGTTGGGGACCACACTCAGAAGATGAGCCAACAGACTGCCACACAGCATGCGAGGGGCAGCGCCCAAGCCCCACGCCTACCAGCCCGGCCACCATCCCTTGGAGTGAGGCAGACACCAGGGATGGTTCTGAGGCTTTCACATTCCCGATATTCACTGCCCCTGCTGGGAGGGGGCCACAGGCAGCTGATCCCCAGCTCCTGCTCCCTCAAAATGTGGATTCTACTTCGGGGGTTCAGAAAGGGTGAGAAGGAGCATCTGTGTGCATCCATGAGAACACTCCTGGGAAGCTGTGTGTGTTCACGCCTGCGGACAGGGCGCTGAAGGAGAGGGGGGATCGCATCAGGGAGCTGCCCCCGCTGGAGACCTCGGGGCCTGCTGCAGGAATGTCATAGGTAAATACGGTGCCTGCAAAGAGCATGCACCAAAAAATACAAACACAGGTTGCTACCATTGTCTTCATTATTGCTGCTTTAAGCATCAACATTTTCTCTTATCCATTTTGAATAGAAACAATTCTAAAATGTGCTACAGATGTCCTGCTTTCTTAACGCAGGGACACTGAGTATAAGTAACCCAAGAGCATGAACTGCCGCTGGAGAGGCAGGTACAGCCACAGCGGGGGACCCTCAGGTGTCTCTGCAGAGAGCCAGGGTTGCCAGAACTTGGCACAAAGTAAGAGCAGGTGAGCTCTCAGTGAGGGGCAGGGGCTTTTCAGGCAGGAAAGGATATGACACTCGGAGGCCACGACTTTGGTGGTTCAAAGACTCCTTTTCTCGTTTACCTACTTTTGGCTCTCT
>CAUYLG010078219.1:0-52449 GCA_963573385.1 Cacajao melanocephalus | reverse complement strand
TTCAGTACAAAGAAAAAAGATCAATGTTCAATGTGACAGAAATCTTAATTACCCTCACTTGACCATTAAACATAATACATATGTGCTAAAATATCACATTTGGGTATATTCCCAGTAATGGGATTGCTGGGTCAAATGGTATTTCTTTACATGTACCCCTGAAATATGTACAACTATGATATTTTAATTTTAAAATACAAAATAATAAAAATTAAAGAAAACATATACAAAAGCTGAAAAAATTGTCATAAGCAGATACGTATTAAACAAATGTTCAAGGAAGTCCAGGAAAAAGGAAACTGATATCAGATGGAAAGATGAATTTATACAATGTTATAAAGAACTTCTGCTCAGCAAAAGAAAATATCTTCAGAGTGAACAGGCCACCTACAGAATGGAAGAAAAGTCTTGCAATCTATCCATCTTACAAAGGCTAATATCTAGAATCTACAAAAAACTTAAACAAATTTACAAGAAAAAACAAACAACCCCAACCAAAAGTGGGCAAGGGATATGAACACACACTTTTTAAAACAAGACATTTATGTGGCCAGCAAACATATGAAAAAAGCTCATTATCACTTGTCATTAGAGAAATGCAAATCAAAACCACAAATGGTGATCATTAAAAAGTCTGGAAACAACAGATGCTGGTGAGGATGTGGAGAAATAGGAACACTTTTACACTATTGGTGGGAGTATACATTTGTTCAACCATTGTGGAAGACAGTGTGCCAATTCCTCAAGGATCTAGAACCAGAAATACCATTTGACCCAGCAATCCCCTTACTGGAAATATACCCAAAGAACTATAAATCACCCTACTATAAAGACACATGCACACATATGTTTATTGCAGCACTATTTACAATAGCAAAGACTTGGAACCAACCCAAATGCTCATCTATGATAGACTGGATAAAGAAAATGTGGCACACACACACATACACATACACACACATATATGTAAACACACACCATGGAATACTACACAGCCATAAAAAAGAATGAGTTCACATCCTTTGCAGTGACATGGATGATTCCAGAAATCATCATCCTCAGCAAAGTAACACAGGAACCAAACATTGCATGTTCTCACTCATAAGAGGGAGCTGAACAGTGAGAACACATGGACATAGGGAGGGAACATCACACACTAGGGCCTGTCGGGGGATGGGGGAAATCAGAGGGAGAATATTATGACAAATACCTAATGCACATGGAGCTTAAAACCTAGATGACAGGTTGATTGGTGCAGCAAACCACCATGGCACATGTATACCTATGTAACAAACCTGCACGTTCAGCACATGTATCTCAGAACTTAAAAAAAAAAAAGAAATGGTACAAAAAAGAATGATTTGAAAATGAAAAAAAGAATACTAAAAGTGATTAATATATGGGTAAATAAAAGATATTTCCATATTAATTATTGTTAAAATATTTAAATATTTGCTTAAAGATACATTGGCAATTTAGACAAAAATAATAACAATGTGTTTGTTATTAAAGGTTTACAACATAAGCAAAAGTAAAATCTGTAATGAGAGTACAAAGGATAGAAGAAAAAAATGGAAATATAGTTTTTGAAGATTCTTATGCTAAGTGATGTAATATTACTTGAAGGTTGATTACAATAAGTTAAATAGGTATACTATAAACACTCTAATCAAAAACAGCAGAAATACGTTTTTCAGATGCATACAGAACATTTACCAAGATGGACTATATTTGGGACCACTACACAAATCTCAATAAATTTAAAAAGAATCAAGTCATATAAAGTACACTCTCTGCCCATAATGGAATAAATTTAGAAATAAATAAGATAAAGGTCTCTGAAAATTTCACAAATATTTGCAAAGTAAATAAAACATTTTATGTAGAAAAAATAATAAATGAAAGAGAAATCAGATTATGTTTTCAACTGAATTAAAATTATAAGAGACATCAAAATTTATGAAATCCTGCTAAAGCAGTATTCATGGAGAAATTATATCAAAGTATTTCTGTATTAGAAAAGAAAGATTTATTGAAAACAATAAACTTAACTTCACCCAAGTTCATTTAAAAACCCAAAATAGAAGAACAAATTAGAACCAACGTAAGCAGAAGAAAGGAAAAAATAAATATCGGTGCAGAAATCAACAAAATAAAAAATTGAGAAAATTGGTGAAAACAAAAGCTGAATATTTGAGAAGAAAGAAAATTGATGAAACCAAAAGCTGAATCTTTGAGATCAATAAAATTAATAAATCTCTAGTTAGACTGACCAGTGAGAGAGAGAGAGAGAATTACTAATGTCAGGAATAAATGAGTTGACATTACAGAGTCTCCATGTATTAAATGGCCATTAATGGAGGAGTAACATCAGCAAAATGAAAAAGTTGGTAATGCTAAGCTTCTGTGCCTCCACAGAAACATTTATTTAAAATAGCAGAAACAATAAGAAAAAACATTGTCAGACCTTGCAAAAATAGTTAAAAGTTTACAGAAACCAAGCAAACACAAAAGCAAGAAAAAGGAAATTTAAAGAATGGTAGGAAAGTTTTATGGCATTTTCAATACCCTTCCCAGCACAGTGCCCATTTTGCAGTCAACAGTCAATGACCCCAGTGTGGGACTCAGCTCCTGCTTCTGAAGAAAGCAGAGGAGATTTTATTCACAAATGGTTTTCTATTTTAACCTTCTGAGAACTATATGAAGAACTGATACCAAGTGTTGTTTCTATTTCACTCAACACAGACTGCAGTCAGGTTGGAATAACAGCAGCAGGCATTGCCCCAAAATACTATAAGGATAACAACCACCCACATCCACCTAGAGGAAAATAATATTACGGTTGAGACATGCAATTGACTACCTAATCCTGGAATGAAAAGCTGTAGAGAATTTCTCCAGAAAATTAGGACAGACAAAAGCACTTGCCTACACTGGAGTATTTAGAAAGACATTTGCATGCCTAGAGCAAGATGCACACTCAGGAAACAACTGAGAAGATTGTAAGTTTTCACCTCTGGCTAATATGCAGGCCCAGTATAAGCCTGGGTAACTGTGGAAGAAGTGCCCCTGTAGAGAGCTAATCTACATAGACTAGATGTTCGGTTTTTTGTTTTTAACTATTGACACTCAAGGAGATCTCTGTCAAAACACTGGCTAAACACAAGATAAATAATCAGAAACTTCAGTGATAACACTCAATGAGAAATACAGGCTTTGCAAAAATTGTTTTCAATGGTCACTAAACAAATGGACAGATATAGATTTTACCAATCAAAACCCAACTTCAGGGAAAGATGAGAATCTAATTTATAGAGTTACATCATTATATTATTTAAATGTCCAGTTTTGTTTTGTTTTTTAACAAATCACAAGGCATATGAAAAAGAAAAAAGAAAAAAAAAAACACCACACATAGGAAAGTATGCCCATCCAAAACAACAAAATTAATTGATAGAAAACATTCTTGAGGAATTCTAGTTAGTGTACATAGCAAAGACTCTAAAACAACTGTCTTAAATGTGTTTTAAAAGCTAAAGAAGAACCGAGCACGATGGCTCACACCTTTAATTGCAGCACTTTGGATCGCTTGAGCTCAGGAGTTCAAGACCAGCCTGGGCAATATGGCAAAACCCTATCTCTACAAAAGATAGGAAAATTAGCTGGCTGCAGTGGCATGTGCCTGTAGTCCCAGCTACTTGGGAGGCTGAGGGGGTGGATGGCTTGAGCTCAAATCATGGAGGTTGCAGTGAGCTGAGATCATGTCACTGCACTCCAGACTGAGTGAAAGTACCAGACCCTATCACAAATAAAAATAAAAATAAACTAAAGGAAAACATGAACCAAAAAACCTAAGAAATCAGGAAACAATATATGAACAAAATTAGAATCTCAAGAAAAGATCGAAATTACAAAATGGAACCAAACAAAAGTTCTGGAGCTAACAAGTACAAAAACTAAAAATTATTACAAAGAATCAACAGCAAATTTCAACAGAGAGAAGAATTTATGAACTGTAAATAAGACAATTGAAATTATCTAGTATAAGAAACAGAAAGAAAAAGTAATTAAAGAGACCGTAGATTACCTGTGGGTACCGTCAAATGAAATGACATATACATTATGGAATTTCCAAAGGAAGAGAAAGAGAAATAGATAAAAAGACTATTTGAAGGAAAAATGAGACAAACTTTCAAAATCTGACTACATCTACACATCCAAAAAGCTCAACAAACTCTAAGTAGGAAAAACTCAAAGAGATCCACATCGAGACATGTTATAATTAAATTGTCAAAAGACAAAGACAAAGAGAATGTTAAAATCAGCCAGGGAAAAGTACTCACCATGGGAAAGGAGGAAGGGAGGAATTACTCATCATTAGGATGTTCACTAAGATTAACTGCCAATTACTCAACAGAAATCATTGAGCCAGAAACAGTGGGATGATATACTTAATATACTGATAGAAAAAAAACTCTAAGCCAGAATCCTTTATCCAGTAAAATCCTGTAAAAATTATACTTTAAAAATAAGAAATCAATAAATTTCCAAATAAACAAAAGCTAAGAGAACTTGTTATAAATATACCTATCCTTACAAGAATCCTGAAGAGAGTTCTTCAGTTTGAAATGAAAGATACTAGACAGTAACTCAAAGTCTCTTGTAAAAGTAACAACTAGGGTAAGTATAAAAGTCAATATGATTGTATTTTTGGTTTGTAACTCCACTTTTTATTTCTGCGTGATTTAATAGACAAATGCATAAAAGTAATTATATACTTGTGTTATTAAGTACAGTGTACAAAAATGTATTTTGTGTCCGTAACAACATAAAATGAAATAACTGTAGAACCAGAGTTTATGTTATTCTAATTAAATTTGTTAAATTTTAGAATATTAATTGTAATCCCAGTGGAGCCTACAAGGAAAACATCTGAAAAATATACACAACAAAATAAGAAAATGCACTTTGGGAGGCCAAGGCAGGAGGATCACTTGAGGTCCAGAGTTCAAGACCAGCCTAGTCAACATGGCAAACCTCACCTCTACTAAGAACACAGAAATTAGCCAGGTGTGCTTGTCTGCTCTTGTAATCCCAGCTACTCAGGAGGCTGAGTCAGGAGAATCATTTGAATCCTGGGAGGCAGAGGTTTCAGTGAGCTGAGACCATGTCACTGCACTCCAGTCTGGGTGACACAGTGAGACTCTGTCTCAAAAAAAAAAAAAAACGAAAAGAAAAAGAAAATGGACAACCTGACTGAAAAATAGACCAAAGGATTTAACAGACACCTCACCAAACGAGATATACAGATGGCAGGTATCATATGAGAAGATGCACTACTTCATACCTACTAAGATGGTCTATTAGTCCATTTTCATACTGCTATGCAGAAATACTGGAGACTGGGTATTTTATAAAGAAAAATAGGTTTAATGGACTCACAGTTCCACATGACTGGGGAGGTCTCACAGTCATGGCAATAGGTGAAGGAGGAGCAAAGTCCTGTCTTACATGGTGGGAGGCAAGAGAGCATGTGCAGGGGAACTGCCCTTTATAATACCATCAGATCTCAGTAAGACTTATTCACTATCACGAGAACAGCATGACTGGAAAAAATCTGCCCCCATGATTCAACTACTTCCCACTAGGTCCCTCCCATGACACGTGGGGATTATGGGAGCTACAGTACAAGATGAGATTTGGGTAGGGACACAGCCAAACCATATCAGATGGCTATAATTTTAAAAATGAAAAACAAGTATTGATGAAGGTGTGGAGAAACTGAAATCCTCATACATTGCTAATGAGAATGTAAAATGGTGTACCTGCTATGCAAAACAGTTCAGCAGTTCCTCAAAAAGTTAAACAGAGGATTTTCATATGACTCATAAATTCTACTTTGAGATATACTATACTCCAAAGAATTTAAGACAGGTACTCAAACAGGTCCATGTCTGTGAATGTTCATTACAGTATTATTCATAATAACTGGAAGGTGGAAACATCCCAAGTGTTCATCAACAGACAAATGGCTAAACATAATGTCAAATGCTTTTCTGCATCTACTGAGGTAATCACACTATTTTTACACTTCATTCTGTTAATGCAAATCGTTACATTTTAATTTATGTATGTTGAATCAACCTTGTATCTCAGGAATAAATCCTACTTGATCATGGTGTATGATTCCTTTAATGCACTGTTTAATTTGCTAGCATTTTGTTGAGAACTTTTGCATCTGTGCTCATTGGGATATTGGCCTATATTTTTCTTTTCTTGTGGTGTCCTTATCTGGCTTTGCTGTGAGGGTAATGCTAGATTCATAAAATGAGTTCTCTCTTATTTAATCTCTTGGAAGTTTGAGAGGTATTGGTGTTAGTTCTTTAAATGCTTGGTATAACTCATCTATAAAGCCATCTGGTCTTGAGCTTTTCTTAGGATGTTTTTTAAGTTTAGTTTCCTTATTCATTATTGGTCTGTTTAGATTTTCTATTTCTTCATGATTTAGTCTTGGTAAGTTGTATGTTTCTTCAAATTTATTCATTTCTTCTAGGTTATCCAATGTGTTGGTGTATGATTGTTCATGGTGGTCTTTTCTTTTTTTCTTTTTCTTTTTTGAGGCAAAGTCTTGCTCTGTCGCCTAGGCTGGAGTGCAGTGGCGTGATCTCGGCTCACTGCAACCTCCACATTCCTGGTTCAAGCAATTCCCCTGCCTCAGCCTCCTGAGTAACTGGCTTTACAGACTCATGCTAAGATTCCTGGCTAATTGTTTGTATTTTTAGTAGAGATGGAGTTTGGGTTTCACCACGTTGACCAGATTGGTCTTGAACTTCTAACCTTGGACAATCTACCCACCTCAGCCTCCCAAAGTGCTGGGATTACAGATGTGAGCCACTGCGCCGGACAGTCTTTTATGATCCTTTGTATTTCTATGTTATCAGTTATAATATTTCCTTTTTCATTTGTAATGTTATTTATTTGAGTCCTTTCTCTTATTTCCTTGGTGAATCTATCTAAGTGTATTGATTTGTCTTTTTAAAAAACCAACTCGGTTTTATTGATCATTTCTCTTGTTTTTCTAGTCTCTATTTTATTCACTTCTGCTCAAAATCTTTATTTTTTCCTTTGTTCGGCTAACTTTGTGTTTAGTTTGTTCTTCTTTTTCTAGTTTCTTGAGGTGTAAAGTTATGTATTTGTGTTTTTGAATTTTTTCTTAATTGGTGTTTATTGCTATAAATTTTCCTTTTAGAACTGCCTTTACTGCATCTCATAAGTTTTGATGAGTTGTGTTTCCATTTCTGCTTGTGTAAAAATAATTTTTAGGCAAGACACAGTAGCTCATGCCTGTAATCCCTGAACTTTGGGAGGCAGATCAGTTGAGGTCAGGAGTTTGAAACCAGCCTGGCCAACATGGTAAAAACCCTGTCTCTACAAAAATTACAAAAATTAGCTGTGCATGGTGGCACACGCCTGTTATCCCAGCTACTCAGGAGGCTGAGGCAGAACTGCTTAAACATAGGAGATGGAGGTTGTAGTGAGCTAAGATTGCACCACTGCTCTCCAGCCTGGATGACAGAGAGAGACTCCATTGCAAAAGAAAAAGAAAAAAAAAATATATATATATATATGTATATATACACACACACATATATATAGATATAATACATTATATCTAAAGATATATATAGATAAATATCACTTTGGAATCCTTTTTGACTTATTTGTTCAGGACTGCATTGTTTAATTTCTACATATGTGTTAATTTTCCCAAATTCCTTCTGTTATTGATTTCCAGCTTCATACCATTGTAGTGATAAAAGATAATTAACATTATTTCCATCTTCTGAAATTGGTTAAGATTTATTCTGTGGTTTAAAATATAGTATATCTTAGAGAATTTCTATGTGTCCTTGAGTAAAAGGTGTAAATTGTTGCTGGTTGGTGGAATGTTCTGTATACGTCTGTTAGATACATTGGTCTCTAGTGGTATTCAGGTCCACTGTTTCCTCATTGATTCTGTCTGGATGATCTACTCACTGTTGAAAGTGGAGTACTGAAGTCCCCCATTATTGTTATATTGCTATCTATTTATCTTTTTGGTTCTGTTAATATTTCTTTATATATTTAGGTGGTTCAGTGTTGAGTGGATATAAGTTTATGGTTGTTATATTCTTTTGATGAATTGACCATGTTATCATTATATAAGGACCTTCTTTATCTCTTGTGACAGATTTTGATTGAAAGTTTATTTTTTCTGATATAAGTATTGCTACACCTATTTTCTTTTGGTTTTCATTTGCATGGAATATTTTTTTCCCATCCTTTCACTTGCAGCCAATGGGTCTTCTTAAGGCTAAAGTGAGTTCCTTGCAGGAATCATATTGTTTGATCTTGTTTTTTATTATCCATTCAGCCACTCTGCATCTTTTGACTGAGCATTTAATCCATTTACACTTAAATAAATTATTTATAGGTAAGAATTTACTATTGATATTATTTCCAATTGTTTTCTAACTGGTTTGTAGTACCTCTGTTTTTTGTTTTTGGTTTTTTATTCCTCTTTTTGATTTCCTTTGTTATTGGTTGATTTTCTCTAGTGGTATGCTTTGATTTCTTTTTTTATTTTCTTTTTCTTTTACTTTAAGTTCTGGGATACATGTGTAGAATGTGCAGATTTGTTACATAGGTATACACGTGCCATGGTGGTTTGCTCCATCTATCAATTGGTCATCTAAATTTTAAGCCCCACATGCGTTAGATCCTTGATTTCTTTGTATTCATGTTTTGTGCATTTATTAGAGGTTTGATTTTGTGATTACCATGAACTTTATATAAAATATCTTATCATTGTAACATTTGATTTTAAAGTGATAACTTAATTTTAATCACATACAAAAACTATACATTTTTTTCTCATTCAATAATTTTACGTGATTGACATCACACTTTATATATTTTTATATTGTGACTACATTAACAAATTATTGTAGCTATTGTTATCTCTATTACATTTGTCTTTGAAATTTAATATTAGAGTTAAAAGAGGTTTTCATACAACCACTACTATATTAGAGCATTGTGAATTTGACTATATGTCTACCTTTACTTGTGAATTTCATACATTTATACAGTTTCATGTTGTTCATTTTTGTCTTTTTGTTTCAACTTGAAGAGCTTCCTTTAGCATTTCTTGTAAGAGAGGTCTTATGGTGATGAATTACCACATATTTTGTTTTTGTGGGAATGTCTTTATCTCTCCCTTATTTGTGAAGGACAGTTTTTTGTAATATTGTTTTGTAGTTTTTTGTTTTTCTTTCAGCATTTTGAATATATCATCTCATTGCCTCCTGGTCTGTAAATTTTCTGTTAAGAAGCCATTGATAGACTTACTGGGGTGCCCTCACATGTGAAAAGACTCTTTTCTCTTACTAATTTCATGATTTCTTTTTGTCTTTAACTTTTGAGAATTTGATTATAATATGTCTTGGGATAATCTTTGATTTTAATTTATTGTCATCTTTTGAGCTTTGTAAGTCTGGATGTGCGTGTCTTCCCCTAATTTTAGAAATGTTCAGTCATTTCTCTAAATAAGCTGTCTTTATTTTTCTTTTTTTAGAGACAGGATCTCACTCTGTCACTCAAGCTGGAGTGAAGTGGCACACTGATAGTTCACTGCAACCTTGATCTCCTGGAGTCAAGAGATCATCCTACATCAGCTGCCTGAGTAGTGAGGATTATAGGTATGTGTCATCACACTTGGCTAATGTTGCCCAGGTTGGTTTTAAACTCCTGTCCTGAAGCAATCCTTCTGCCTTGTCTTCCCAAAGCACTGGGATTACAGGCATGAGCCACTGAGCCCAGCCCTCTAAATAAGCTTTCTGTCTCTTTTTCTCTTTCGTCTCCTTCTGGAAATCCTATAATTCATATATTTCTATGCTTGATGGTATCCCATAGGTCCTTATGCTTTCTTCAATGTTTCCTTTTCTTTTGTTTCTCTAATTAGCTAATTTCAAATGATTAATTTTTTTAGCCCCTAATTCTGTTTTATAATTGAGTCTATCAAATTTTGCAGTGCTATCATTATGTTCTTTAGCTCCAGGATTTTTGTTTGCTTCCTTTTTGTAGATTCTATTTCTTTGTTAAACTTCTCATTTTGTTCATGTATTGCTTTCCTAATTTGTTTAGTTTTCAGTATGTGTTCTCTTGAATTTCACTGAGCTTCAAGATGATTTTTTTTGTCAGGCAATTTGTAGATTTCTATTTCTTTAGGATTGATTACCAGAGCCTTTCTAGTTTCATTTGCTTGTTTTATTGTCCATGAAGCCTCACAATTATTATCTGTGCATTAAAAGAAGCAAACACCTCTTTCAGTTTTTATAGGTTGGTTTTAGCAGATAAAGACTTTCTCTTCTGGGGTCCTTGCAAAGATGTGATTACCTTCAGGATCACAGTTGAGTGGGGGTTGAAGACAGGTCACATGACTGCTGCTGGGTTTACAGTGGAGTCTGTAGTTGGCAGTTCTGTTACCAAGTGCTTGAATGGGTGTGGATCCTATCTGGTCTCTTCGTGCACTTAACTGCCTCCACAACCTTGGTGACTAGGGGTAGCACCTGGATCAGTGTCTGATTCAGTGTCTGCATTCAGAAAGACTATTACCAGGTACACAGATACACAGATGGGTGTCACTTTCTCTGGGTTTCTGGGCAGCTTCTTTCTATGTCACTAGTTAAATCCCTGGGCAGGCAATACTGGCCCTTGACTGCAACTGAGCTAGAACTGAGTTCTAGCTGGGATAGAACTGAGTTACAGGGCTATGTCAATTTTCACAGCTGAGACTCATGTCTGCAGGGCTGCCCCAGGGGCACAGATGGATGTATGTCTTTTCAGGCTCAACTCCTAATTAAAGGTTACTTTTAAAATTCAGAAAAAACCCATTAAAAATCAGGCTGTCTGAGCTGCTTTCAGACTGCAGCTGACAGGAACTGAAGCCAGGTTCCATTTGAGGCTCTGTTGTGAGACTGAGTTCAGCTGTCCTTCCTGTTAGGGGACAGATGGGTGTTTCTCTCCCTCAGTTCCTGGGCAGGCAGAACTGCTCTCAGACCAGAACTCAGTGAGGTTAGAACTCAGTTACAAGGCTGTTTCAGGGTGCACAGCAGGTACCGAGGCCAGCAGGCCTGCTATCCAAGACATGAGTAGGCATGAATGCTCCTGGGTTCCTTTTCAGATGGCTCTGGCAATAAGACCTATGCCAAATGGAACTGAACTGAATCCATGGGGAAATGGAGCCATTTCAGGGATTAGAACTGGGGCCATGGTTGGCAAACCTGCAACCTGGGCATATGTCTGCCCTCTCAAATCAACTCTCCTAGGTCTTGGATAGCAACAAGTTTTGGTAACTTCCTGCCTGAATCCCAAAGCTCCCACAAAGGCACTTTTGCTTGTGAATGGCTGCAAAATCAGTATTTCTGTAAAAACAATATGAGCCAGAAGAACTCCTATTCTATCATCTTGCTAATGTCATTCTAGAAATAATCGTTATTGTGTTCACTAACACTTCCTTTTCAGTTTTTTGACCTCTATAAATATTCTGTCTCTTTTGAACTCTGTAAAGAAAATTAACTCATTAATTCATTAACTATATATCACTGTTCTGTATTCAATACCCTTCCATTTTCTGAGAATTTTTCACGTTATTTTTATTGACCTGGAGACTATGAATTAACAAAATGTTCAAAATAAATGTTTAAAGAAAATTAGCATGCATATTTACTTTTTTTCTTTATCTTTCTAGAGATGTGTAATTCCTACATTACACAAAGAGAATTTGTAGAAGAAACCAGGAAAGGAAAACAGGAAGGAAAAGACTTTTCAGATAAATATATGATTTCATTTTCCTCTTCCTTCTTTGATGCACGAAACACCTTGATGTGTCTGAGAGTATATGAGGATGATAAATGTGCAGTCTCATTGACTGGAGAAGCGTCAGGAAGGAGGGGTTTATTTCTGCTTAGCTTTGCCCTGTATCCATTTTTCTTGTTGCATAAGCTTCTTATCGACATTAATTTTAGCCTCCCAAGATGTTTTGCATAACATAGAATTATAATCTAGTGTCTAAAATAGTTGCAAACCATAGTTTCAAATACATTAGGAAGATGAATCATTTCCTTAACATGAACCACTGTGTTATTTGAAATGATTACTTACAAGGGAGAAGTAATACATAATTAAAGCATCATGTGACATACAAAAAAGAAATCAATGAAATTCAAACAATAAATGCTTCTTAACTCTCTTAAATAGCTTCAAAATGAAAGTTTTGTGCCAACTCTGAACAGCAAAGAAAAAGGGGAAAGGGATCAACTATCTCTAACATATTCTACTTTATACAGTTCTTGGATTTCTTTCTGCCAAGCTTTCACTCATAACAGCTACAGCAGTACCATCATGAATACTAATAAAATGTAATAGAAGGCATCAATCATGGTTCATCCACGGTAGGGACATAACCATATACAAAGTAATAGTTCTTCCAGCTTAAGGAAGCCTTCTTAAAGAAAAACTGTTTACATTCAAATTTGGATAAGTTATGAGAGCTTGTAAAGGAGGAAATAACACTTCTTACCCCAAGTAATCTCAGAAACTAGACTGTACAGTTTTACAGGCAGGCATTAGTACAGGGAAACTCTATCATCTTATTTATTTTTCTTCTACAATTGTGCCTCATGAAAATCCTGGGCATAAAATGTTTACCGAACAAAGTTTGAGAAATGCCATAGGAAATAAAGCTTAAAACTGTAGAAATAGAAACAAAAAGATTGTAAACAGCTAGACAATAATGTTTAGATAAACAAATACTTTTTCTGCAATACTTTGGGTTTGCTGCCAACCTGTGGAGTTGAAATTAACATTTCTCTCAGAAATAAACCTCATCTTTCCACTATCTTTTTAGACTATATTTTCACATTCTATATATTCCTCCTTTCCAATAACAAGTCACAGGAGTGGTTTTGGAACTCACAGATTTTTGGATCAAGCTAATATAGGATGGCATTAATGTAAAGTGATGCTATTACTCAAATATCAGGGATACTACTATGACAGCTATATCCCTGGAATCACTGAATAAGCTTACAAAACTTACTCCACAAGAAGCTGCTGAAACTTGAAAAGCATGTCAACAGAGGCTCCAAATGATAGAAAATTGTAATTTGTTATAATATTAAAAGGGAACGTGTAATTTATTCTGACATATAATATTTCCCATACTCTGATCAGGTCTCTTTTATTATTCAAGGTTGTTTGAAACCTCACTCTCATTATGAAGCTTTTCCAGACTCACTGCAAATACAATTATCAGAGAAGAGAACACATCCACAGGTTATATGGCAATGTACTCAGCCATGAGTGCAAAGGTGCTTTGGCCTTACATACATTTAGTTACTAAATTTGTTCCACAAGCATGTAAGTTTTTGTCTAATTTTCTTTGGTTTTACTTACCATATACAATTTAAATTATAACTTTCTACAGTTAAAATAATTTGAACTAAATTTTTATATCTATTTTGGGGGAGGGAGTACAAAGAAGTATACTAGTCAAATAATGTTGCAATATTGCTGCATGACAAATAGTCACAAAATCTCAGTGGTACCCAACTATGAGGACCTTATCTCACTCAGTCCACATGCCAGCTAGCATGGTGCCACCTCAGCATATACATCTTCAGAATTGCTGAACTTTGTGTCTCCTGGTTCATGCTTCAACTAAGGCTGAAGAAACAGTAGCTACCTGGGGTAACTTCTTACAGTAGAAATCTGAAGGCCCCAAAGGGTACAAGCCATACTGTGTGATGTCTCTTAAGACCTATGCTCAATATTTGATCCCTACTGCATCCCTACTGCACATCCTACTGGAAAATCATGTCCCTTGGCCTAGCATAATCTCTATGGGTCAGAGACATGTATGTACCCTTCACATGGAATAGGAAGATCATAAGAGGTGAATATATCCTGATAAATATTCTATATATACCACAGTGCACCCTCTTATTAAAAAATGTTCATATCTGTTTCATTTGCATAAAGAAAATTGACTATCAGTCCAAGAATCCCCAAAGTTTCCTCCCAAAGTCTTATCCACACTAAAAAAAAAAGGGGGGGTAAATAATAGTTTATGTATTTATGAGGTACATGTGATATTTGACAAAAGCATACAATTTGTAATGATCAAATCAGAGTAATTGGGATATCCATCACATCAAATATCTATCATTTTTTTGTGTTAGGAACATTCCAAATCCATTCCTCTACTTATTTCAAAATGTTTGATAAATTATTATTCTCCAAATTTTGCATCTTTCTTAAAGGACAAATGTAGTTCCTTATGACCCAGAGACCTGTCTACTAAAACGAAAATTATCTACTCTCCACATATGCATTATTAAATGGTGGAAAAGGGACAGAATAATTACAGTAAACATTTCCACATAAAAAGGAAAATCTCATGGGGAAAATGATTGCCGGTAAATGCAAACTGTTCCTTGAATAAATCCTAATTCTGCTCTCTGAGAATAGTTTCTTAGTACATTGTTTTCTGCAAGCCTTAATTTCACTTTCTGGAAGATTCTTCATGTTTCAACATTCTCCTTGGCCACTTCAAAAAAGAGCACATGCCTTCTGTTTCAGTTATTTCTGTGTAACAAATCACTCCAAAATCCGGTGGCTTAGAAGGATGATGACTTATCATTACTCACAATTCTGTGGGCTACCAGAGTTTAGCTGAGTGGGTCTTCTACTCCATGTGGCATTGTCCAGGGTTATTCATATGGCTGCATTCAGTTGGGAACTTTGCTGGGGCTGGAAAATTCAAGATGGCCTCACTCTCAAGTCCAGCAGCTGGTGCTGGCTATGGGTTAGAGCAATGAAATTCCCCTCCCCATGATCTGTTTATGAGACCCTCATCATTCAGTAGGTCTTTGTTATTGACATGTTGTCTTAGTCCATCTTCTTGCATATAACTGAAATTAAATTGTCAGTTCTTACATTATATATAAAGTGGAAGAATATTATTTGAAGATAATCTTTTATGAGATAAAGTTACATATGGTAAACTGTAAAGTGATCACTAAAAAATAAAACAGAGATACAGGTAACTGACAAAGAGTGTAGTTAAAAGGGAGTACTAAACACTGCTTGAGTAAGTGACTACTGCTCTGCTGTAGCCATTAGGGATTGGTCTATAATCAACTATATTCTCTATCTACAGTATCTGTCTATAATCAAATAGAAAGACATGCAAGACATGCAACAACTGCCTTTACACATTGGACAATAGACAGGTCTGTTATCAATAGAGGGAAAAAAATAAAAAAGAAGGGACCCTACAATTTCCCCAGCTCCTTGCCTGGAGAGCTATTTCTAGGTTGCAGTGCAGAGAGAGGTAGCACAATTATTATGGTAAATCGAGGATACAGAAATGCAAGTTCAGGAAGACCAAGGTGACTAGAATTTGCAGGGCAAAAAATGGGAGAGGTAGGAGCTGCACAGAGAGAGCTTCCAAGATTTGCAGAGTAAGGAGCAGCCCTCATATTTTGACTGAGTTTTGATCTTCATAATGAATAAAGGCCATCCACCTGGGGAACAAAGAGGCAGAAGACATTTTGGAGCATGTGTTGTCCAATTCATTGATTTTATAGGTAAAGACTCTACGATCTCTGCAGACAGGTCATGTGGCAATTCAAAGTTTGATAGATATTTAATGCTAGTTCTAGATCTCCTACTTTTAGGTTCAACTACCCTATGATTCCTTTTTATTTTCTAGGTGGAATGCAGATACACTTGTAGCTCTTTTGATAACACTAAAATCACCCTTAAAAAATGGCATAAACAAAGTATATAATTGCAGAATGCTTAGGTACATTTTGGTTGAAATCAGGTCCTCAGAGAAACCTCAGAAAATTGATGAAGGCAAAGGAAAGCTTCTTAAGGCTGAGTAGAGATAAAGTTGTCATTGTTGGTTATTTAGCGTCAATTCACTTTCTTAGGTTTACATAGCACTGATCTTTCCCTGAATACCATTCAACTCTCACTCCCAACCAATTTCATGCATTTTGTGTAGAGGTAATTCCAACACTGGCTTCAGGGATGAGCATGTTGCTTGAATCATCAGCCATGATTCTTTACTGCAGAAGAGTATGCGACACAAAGCCAGAATAATAATTAGACATTTGTTGCACTGGTTAGATTGGAGGCATGCTCTCTCTTCCACTGAAACTACCAGAGTAAAGCCAATGGAGCAGAAGATAAAGAAAAAGAGAGTAAGTAAAATGAGACAAACTATAAGGTCAGAGCTAGAGTGTAGGAAAAAGAAAATAAACCCTATCTTCTCAATCTTTACTAATACAGGAAATTCAAAGTTGATCCTGAAATTAACACAGCTAGAAATAACAAAGTTTATGTAATTTTTTCAAAAATATGAAATAAGGATATTATTGACAAATTAATAGTGCTTTACTAGTTTAATGAAATCTGGGATATTTATAATCACTTCCATGAGATAGTTGTTTCTTTCATACATTAAGTCTTATACAATCTACTTTTTATAGTTAGTTACATTGATTACTGCTGGAGGGAAGGAAGGGAGGGAGAGAGGGAGGGAGGGAGCAATCAAGGGATGAAGGGTTTAACTATTTTTCTCCAAAACCCCCAGTACCCTAAAATATACCTTATTAGGAAATATGGTTTTTACAGAAGTAATCAAGTTAAAATGAAGTCATTTGAGAGGGCCTAATCTGATAGGAGTGGTATCCTTATAAGAAGAAAAAGATTCAGATACAGAGACACACATAGAGGGGAAGTAGATGAGAAGAGACACGGGGAGAAGATGGCCATCTACAATCCAAGGCGAGAGGTAAGGAAGAGATCCCTCCCTCAAAGCCTTCGCAAGAAACCAGCACTGCTGACACCTTGATTTTGGACTACCAGGCTCCTGAACTGTTAAGACAATACATTTCTGTTATTTAAGCCACTTCATTTGTTTTGGTCTGGTAGCCCTAGCAAACTAATAAAAAAAACAAAAAGAAAGAAAGAATATTTGAAACTGCTGACTAGTTTCCTGGAGGTCACTGTAACAAATTATCACTAATTGGGTGATTAACAATAAAAACACAGTACTAGAAGTCAGGAATGTGAAAGCAAGGTGTTAACAGAGCCATATTCCCTCCAGAGGTTCCTGGAGACACACTTTTCCTTGCCCTTCTAGCTTCTGGTGCTTGTCAGCTTCCTTGGCTTATGGCCACATTGCTATAATCCCAGGCTCTGTTTCCACATCACCTTCTCATTTGTCTTTTCCTTAGTGTATATCATATAAGGACTCATGTCACTGGATTTTGGGCCTATCCAGATAATCCAAGATTATCTCCTCACCTCAAAATCCTGAACTTAATTACATCTGCAAAGGACTCTTTTTGAAATAAAGTAAAATTCATAGGTTCTGGGGATCAAGACATATGTATTATGGGAACCTACCATTTAGCTCAATACTGGTGTTGTTTTTTAAGTGAAAATTAAAAAAAAAAAGACATTAAAATTATTTTTAATTTTAATTTAATTTAATGCTATTGTAGGTGACAAAGTCGGAGCATCTTGATACATTTTTTTTCTATCTGAAAATGCACTGACCTGTTATGAAATCCCCAGGTGTTATTTCCCAATATTATCTCCCTTGCCAAAAGGACTCTTCATCCAATCAAAGAAAACTTTTTTTTTTAATTCCAACTTTTATTTTAGATATTGGGATATGTGTGCAGGTTTGTTACATTGGTATATTGCACTCAGGTAGTGAGCATAGTACCTAATAGGTAATTTTCAACTCATGTTTCTCCCCAGTCCCTCCCAACTTGAGTAGTCCACAGTGCCTATTGCTCGCATGTTTATGTCCATGTGTGCTCAATGTTTACCTCCCACTTATAAGTGAAAATATGCAGTATTCAGTTTTCTATTCCTATGTAATTCACTTAGGATTATGGCCACCAGCTTCATTCATGTTGCTGCAAAGGACATGATTTTATTCCTCTTTATGGCTGCATAGTATTCCATAGTGTATACGTACCACATTTTCTTTATCCACTCCACCATGATGGGCACCTAGGTTGATCCCACATCTTTGCTACTGTGGATAGTGTGGCGATGAACACATATGTGTCTTTTTGGTATAATAATGGTATATTTTCCTTTATGTATCTACTCAGTAATGGGATTCCTGGGTGGAATGGTAGCTCTGTCTTAAGTTCTTTGAGAAATTTCCAAACTGCTTTCCACAGTGACTGAACTAGTTTACATTACCTCCAAAGGTGTATTAAGCATCAAAGGAAATTTCTGATTGCTAATACATTCTACAATCTTGTAAGTATGGCATGTTAACCTGTGGGTTGACTCTGTGGAATTACAGACACATTACTTACAGCCTTTTCCTGATTTCTATAAAAGAAAAATACAATGACCTCCACTTAACTTTAAGAGTTGTCACTTGGGCCAGGCGTGGTGGCTCACACCTATAATCCCAGCACTTTGGGAGGCCAAGGCGGGCGGATCACAAGATCAAGAGATTGAGACCATCCTGGCCAACATGGTGAAACCCTGTCTCTACTAAAAATACAAAAAAAAGAAAAAATTAGCTGGGCGTGGTGGCCTGCGCCTGTAGTCCCTGCTACTTGGGAGGCTGGGGCAGGAGAATTGTTTGAACCCGGGAGGCAGAGGTTGCAGTGAGCCGAGGTCGCGCCACTGAACTCCAGCCTGGTGCCTGGTGACAGAGTGAGACTCTGTCACAAAAAAAAAAAATAAGTTGTCATTTGAAGAATATTGTATTAATTTATAAAAGAAAACACAAATTAATAGAATATTTAAAATTGTCTTTAAGTGAATTAATAATAACAAACCTCAGGCAGGTCTGTAAATTAATATAATTATGACACATTTTGTCTATGAATAGGAGACTATTTTAATTTTCCCCTGTGGTAGCCATGTCCCTTTTCTGTGAGTGTAAACAAACTTTCAAAATACACAAAATTATAGTAGCCTGCATTGATGCCAGAGACTCACATATTTTCAAAGTTTAGACTACACAGACAACTGGTTTGTCCACTGGACAAAATGTATTTCAAATATCAGCCAAACTATATGTCCCTCCATTTTTAACTAAATATACTACTTGTTTAACTGACATGATTTTGCACTTTAAGTTAGTAAGAAATATAATGTTAATACTTAAAAAATACTGTCTAGTTTGTATTCTCCATTATACATAATATAAATGAATAAGCTTAATGTGTTCATGAAATGAAATGCTCAAGGTCCACATAATTGGCAAGTGCCCAGTTTCCTGGTCTAGGAGATCTACGGACTTCAAGAAGAGTCTGTGAATGGGATTTTATAATATGTGAATGAGTGTATTTTTTAGGGTTCTATAGTTCCCCTAAAATTATTTTTTAAATGTGTTTTCAAATGAATATGAAAATTTGGGAAATGCACATATTCCTGGCCAGGGCTTTTGTTGGATTTTTAAAGATTTTGTGATTCAAAAAACTACCGAAAACTCCAACCTAAGTTTCCTGTCTACTAGATGAATGCACTGAAAAAGCTAATCTGTTCTTTATACAAAACTAAATAAGACCCTTTAGAAAGAAAATATTTGTCCATATGTCTTGGAAGATTGCTATTTGCAAATTTTTCATGCTTGGTCATAAATCACCTTTAAAATGTGCACTTAGGCAAAGCAATCACCAATCAAAATGCAAGCAGGGAGGCAAGGATAAAAATTCTGACTCTCAAACCATTTCAACTCACTTGAAGGTCATCAGTTATATGAAATATAAACTTCCCTCTCTGGGAAAAAATATTTAACCAACTGTTTGAATAAAATATGCCTTTGTTCCTGCTGGTTCCATGAGTAAATAACACCAACCCACACCTGTATGCATTTGGTCTTTACTAAAATATTTGCATGCCATTATGTGGACACATTCTCAGACTGCTTTGGGTGTCATGATTCACAATTTGATGTGGAACTCAGAGCCAAAAGAGCCCTATGTGATTATTTTAAATCAAAAAATTACATTTAACGCAAATGCCATTCTTTATTATATTTTCTGAGTTCTAGGTATATGTCCCTAGATGAAACAGAACCAAAGGCAGCTATAAAATATATACAGTTATTTTAATTGGTTAAGAAATTCTCTCTGAACAAAACTCAATTTGGCCTTTATACCTCAAAATCAAATTACTTTTCTCTTCTTTGTACTTCTAAAGTATTAACAGGAATGTTATTCACACAGTTCTGTTAGAAGTTGCTAAAATCACAACTAATTACTAGATTTGTGGAGGATAGTCATTGATTATATAGGGAAATATGGAAGTACCTCACACTGGAAAAGAAAGAAAATGAAGATTATATCAAAACTGCAGCATAGAACTCTATCAGAATTTTATAGCAGAAATGAAAGGAAGTTTGTCCCAACAACCATGCAGCAGATGACACATGATAAGCTAGATTCATCCTCTTTACCAGGAGTACCAGGGACCAGGGATATATAAAGGAAAAGAAGAAAACAGAGTAGTTCTAAGTCAACAGACTTGTCAACAAATCTGTGAGAATTAGCTATGACTACATAAAGGGAAAAAAGTAAAAATCAAATTAAGTGGAATGTGATGGATACAAACTAAGGAACAACATAGTCCAGAAGTTAGGAGGAATGAACTGTATCTGTAGATTCAATATAAGCAGATCACAGAAAAAAATAGTGATAGATGAAAACATATTTAAAGATACCTACCTACTAAAATATGTATTGATGTGGCAACCTATGAAGCAAAAGAAAATGCTGGAGATTGAGGATAAAAGGAAAAAGACCTTAGCTAGGTGCAAGCTAGATAGATGACACATAGACAACAATCAGAAAGAGACTTAAAAAAAAAAACCATGGGGAATGTCTCATAAACAGAAATATATGAATAACCTTGGACCTGAGCTCTATGAAGAACAGTAACATTCTAATAGAAAAGGAATGGAACTGCCAAGGAAGATCCAAAGAAGAAGGGAGGTAAGAAATAAATTCCTTAGTTCTTTTTTGTCTCTAAGGTCAATTATAAGAGCCATGGGAGGAACCTAAAATAGAAGTAAAATGATATACACATTCAGCAACTGCGAAGTAAAAATACAGCTTTCAGTAAATGATCTGTTATGAGAGATGATACATTGCATGAGGTAATTACAAAAACTCCTTAGTGCTTTGCATGTAGTAGATAAGAAAGACACATGTAAAATGAAGAAAATGGAGCCCCAATTATTAAATGGAGATGAGCCTGAAAGACATATTTATAGCAATGCAACTCACTACAAGAAAGAATATCTTCAGAAGCTCCAGATTATTGCAAACTAAATGATCACAAACTGATCAGAGATACAATTTCAACCCCAGCTCTTCAGGAATAAAAAATAGACACAAAATATACTGAGTCTTAGTTCAAGCTAATAAATAAGAAAATACTTTCTGATGAATGTACTGTCTTGAGGATCATGATCAACTTAGTTAAAACTTAATCTACATAATATAAAGTTAAGATGTAGATCCCCTACAATCATCTGATCTTCAACAAATTTGACAAAAGTAAATAGCGAGAAAAGGACTCCCTATTCAATAAATGGTGCTGGGATAACTGGCTATCCTTATGTTGAAAAATAAGAAGGGACCCCTATCTTTCACCATACACAAAAAATTAACTCAAGATGAATTAAAGATTTAAATATAAGGCCTTAAACATTACAAATCCTAGAAGAAAAACAAACAGGAATTACTCTTCGTGACATCAGCACTGGCAAATAATTTATGGCTAAGTCCTCAAAAGCAACTGCAACAAAAGCAAAAATTGACAAGTGGGATCTAATTAAACTAAAGAGCTTCTGCACAGGAAAATAAACTATCAACAGAGTAAACAGACAACCTGTGGAATGTCAGAAAATATCCCAAACTATGTATCTGACAAAGCTCTAATATCCAGAATCTATAAGGATATTAAATAAATGAGCAATCAAAACCCAAATAACTACACTAAAAATAAGCAAAGAATATGAACAGACGTTTCTCAAAAGAAGACATACATTTGGCCAAAAAACATATGAACAAATGCCAAATGCTCATCATCACTAATCATCAGAGAAATGCAAATCAAAACCACAATGAAATACCATCTCACACCAGTCAGAATGGCTACTATTAAAAAGTCAAAAAACAACAGATGCTGGCAAGGCTGCAGAGAAAAGGGGATGTTTCTACACTGTTGGTGAGAATGTAAAGTAGTTCAGCCACTGTGCGAAGCAGTTTTGAGATTTCTCAAAACTTAAAATAGAACCACCACATGACCCAGTCATCTTGTTACTGGATGTATACCCAAAGGAAAATAAAGTATTCTACAAAAAAGACACACACAGCTTAATATTCATCACATCATTATTCACAATAAGAAAGATATGGAATCAATCTAGATGCCCATCAATGGTGGATTGGATAAAGAAAATGTTGTATATATATATACCATGGAATACTATGCAGCCATAAAAAGTATGAAATCATATCCTCTGAAGCAACATTGATAGAGCTGGTGGCCATAATCCTAAGGGAATTAACAGAGAAACAGAAAACTGAATACCGCATGTTCTCATTCCTAAGTAGGAGTTAAATACGAAGCACTCATAGACATAGATGGGAACAACAGACACTGGGAGCTAGTACAGGAGGAAGAGAGGGAGTGAGAGAAAGAGCTGAAAAATTACCCACTGGGTGTTATGCTCGATACCTGGGTGACGGGATCATCTATACCCAAAATCTCAGCATCATGTAATATTCCCACATAACAAAACTGCACATGTACCCCCAAATCCAAAATAAGTCAAAATTATTTAAATAAATTAATAAAATTCAACTCTTTCATCAATTTAATTCCCATTCTATCATTGGGAAAATATGGTTAACAATTTTTCAGAAGTGTTCTAATGGTGCAGAGAATATTTATAATTATTTTAGAGAAAAGGACAACTCTGCCTAAATACAGCTGTTCTAGAATATAACATATTATTAAGAACTATTTTAGGAGTAGAAGAAGAGACCCTAGTAGTGCCTGCTGCTCACTGGTACGCATTCCAAGTTAATTAAATGGAGAAACAGATCTACCAGATTTATGGAAATGTCCCAGGGATAACCCATAATAACAACATGCACACACACATAAATACACACCCAAACACACACACACACACACAAACACACAGGCTGATAAAACTCTTCCATAGTTCAGTTGATAACGGAGGCATTCAAAATGTCCAAGTTAATATAAGACAGTAGCCCAAAACTTTAAAAATAAAATGGAAAGAAAGGGAAAGGGAAAGTACAGATTCTGATGACAGAGTTGGGAAGTAAAGCAGGAATTTAAAATGTCAATTTCCATTGATAGCAGGGGTAAGAATGAAGTGACAGCGATAGTACTGAACCTATTCATCACTACCATTTGACTTTTGCCTTGGGCACTTTCCTTCTCTACTCACCACAGATAAAGAAATTACCAATTATGGCAGAGAGAATTCTAAAAGTGAGTCCCCAAGATTTCCTGCCCTAATCTCCAGGTCTATAGATATGCTGAGATGTCTCACCATCAATTTGTCACTTTACACAGCCAAGGAGATTTTTCAGATACAATTAAGGTTACTAATCAGTTAATCCTTGTAATAGAAATTACAAGGATTATCTGGATGAACCAAATGTAATCATAGGAGTCCTTTAAATTCAGACTTCTTTCTGGCTGGTGGCATAAAATGAAGTCAGAGAGATTCAAAGTACAAGAATGATTTGACAAGCCATTGATGCCTGGAAGGTGGAAGGGGCCCCATGACAAGAAATACAGGTAGCCTGAGAAACTGAGAGCATTTGCAGCTGACAGCCAGCAAGGAAATAGGAACCTCTGTCTTACAAACCCAAAGAAATTAATTCTTCCAACAGCCAGAAGGAGCTGAGAAGGGAGTTCTTTCTCAGAGCCTCCAAATAAAAACTCAAGCTAGTTTATACCTGAGCATAGACCCAGCCAAGCCCATCTGTACTTCCGAACATTAGAACTATGAGCTAATAACTGGATTTTGTCTTAAGTCATTAAGTTTGTGGCGCTTTTTAAATTCAGCAATAGAAAACTAGTACAGCATAATTATATCACTACAGTTTTACTGTGGAATTTTTTTTTTAGGCAATATAGTAACATACATCTGTGTCTCATGAGTAAAAGGAGAGTTATATATCAAATAAATTATCAATTTAAGTACAAAGGACACGATGATCCAAGCCAGTTCAATGACGCAATTGTTAACTAATGCCTTATAGTATTCTTATAAGAATATATTCTTATGAAAAACAATGAAAACAGATTAGTTTTCAATGACTATCAATATAAAAGTCCCTTAAAGTGTCTAAATCATATTTTTCTTCCATTGAATTTTGCTAAATATAATCATTTTGAGTCAGTTTTTAAATTAATTTGAAAGTAATTATACATTATTTATTAGATATATCAATAAGTTTCATCAAAAGCAGCATAGTGATAGTGTGATAGGAAGTACTTTTGAATATAAGAATATATTGGCTTCAGTGCTAATTATATGAGCGAGCGACTTATGTGATCTTAGAGAAGGCATCTAACATTTGACCTCAGTTTTCTTATCTCTATAATAAGTGTAAACTAAATTTGCTTCTCAGATCCCTACGAGCTAAATTTTAACATTTATATTAGAAAAGAACAGGCTAACAGGTAAGATATATTATAGAAAACAAGAAAATTTTAGAAAAATAATAAGTAGATTACTATAGCAGATTTAACATGTATCTTTGAGCAACTTTCCAAGATAAAACACTGTGTAATAACTGTTTTGAGCAAATTAGATCATTATGAAAGCTTAATGAAAACATTTAAAATAGGATTTTATAGAATCCTTGAAACTCCTTGCACATTCTCAATTTTAGGTAAAATATTTATGGGGAGCAATAAGAATGTAGGAACATGAGGTAGAGTGAAAGGAAGGAAAATAATCAAAGGAGGAAATATGACCCTACTTTGAGATTATCTAAGGTCTCAAATCAGAGAAAACCAGTTCAAAAGGGGAAGGAGAAGAAAATCCTAGGGGAGGGATGTGATAGAATTTGGGATAAAATGTCGAATTAAAAGCAGGAAGGATGAGAATATTTTCCATACAAGAGAATGAGATATCAGAAAATAGGAAAGTCTTGTTGGAATCTAAATAATAGTCTAGATTATGATCTTCTGGAAAGGATCTCCCAGACTTCAGTGGGCAATGGGAATTTTATCTATTATAACTCTCTCTCTTCTAGACCAACCTTCTGGAAAATATTGACATCAACAGATTTCCTTGAGCAAATAAAAACTACCATAGATCTGTCAACCTGGTGCCAGCATTCAGAAAAAATATATATATAAAAATGAAGTGCTTTTGAGGGAGCTGTCTGGAAAGAATGAATTTCTCAGAAGAATATCAATCACCTACTATTGGCAGGATCTGCCTATTTTGGAGAGCACTCTGGCATCTGTCAAAAATTGTGACATTAACCTCTCTTTTTCCAGTGAGAGAAAGAATATCTGTTGCCCTGCCACTCCTGGAAGTCCCGCCTCAATGATAGAAGTCCTAAGAAGAAGGCTGCCATTTCATACATACATCATTTACCAATGAGATCCCCCCAAAAGGAAAATGTTCGACAGAAGACAGCCTCTGATCCTGATTTAGTGAAGAGCAGAGTAAACATTTCTAGTGGATACAATTTGCTAATTTCCTCCTGCTGGGCATGTCTGGTTAACATGACAGAAACAATAGCCTGAAAAAAAATGTGATATCTGTGTTCATACCTATTACACAGATTAGTCAACACAGCAGCATGTAGAAAGATAATAAAGAAACATACGTTGTTAACATTTCTACATTGTAAAAAATGCTGCAAGTGTAGAATTTCCCAACAGCATCAGGAAATGTAATGCTTTTTAACAGGACTAAGTGTAGACACTGCATTCTTTTAAATATAAAATTTAGATTTTAAAACTAAAAAATTGGGGTTACAGAAGGTAAATACTATCAATTTTGTAATAATATGACAAAAATTTTTTAGAAGGAGGGGGAGGAAAATAAAGATAAGAATAGAATAAGAACATTAATTGTATTTCCCTAGGATGGCATCAACAGATGAAGTTTAATGCAGATACATTAATAAACAGAATTTAAAGTATATTATGTAAGGTTATAAAGAGAACTTCAAGAAGGACGAAGAATGAGACTACAACAATGAAATCTGGAAGACAGAGAGATGGAATAAAATATATGCGCTCCTTACTTTATTTTTTAAAGGGATGTGTAAGTACATACAAAATGTTGATATGATACTTTCTACTGTTTTGTTTTTTCTTTTTTTAACCCCCTCCTTAAAAAATTAAATACTGCTATTATTTTTTATAAAAGGCTAAGAAATAAGTATTACACTGTTTATATACAATTTTGTCAATACTGTTCCTAAGAATAATATCATAAGTAAGATTAATTTTAAAGACAGGCTTTTAGGAAACATGACATAAAATTGGCTCTAAACAACCTTCTTGCACCCTTACTGAACTATTTGAAGAGATGGAAAATAAAAAGGAAAAAAAGTCTTTTAACAGTCCTAAAAACAGGGGTTGATGCTAGAAGCAAACCACAAACTTAAAAACAAGAAAAATATAAATGAGGAGATGCAATGATGCGGGAGGAGACAAGAATTCAGGGAAGCTTTATACTGACGTCCCAGGAGGTATGTCCTCTGTGGCCATGAGGGGGTCATTGGAGGGCTCAAACTAGCACAATTGAGGTCACCTTCTCACAGCAAGCAGACCGTATGCTAAATTTATAATAGTAGGGATAGAAAAATGGATGCAACTGGGAATCACTTGAGCCCTGGAGGCAGAGGTTACAGTGAGCAGAGACTGTGCCACCGACTCCATCCTGGACTACGGAGTAAGACTCCACCTCAAAGAAAAAAAAAAAAAAGAAAGTAAAGAAAAATGGGTGAAACCATTTGTATCTAAAGGACAACTTCTAATGAGTAGTACAGGATTAGTCTGAGTTTGCAATATCTCTCTGTGGAAAATATCTCTAAGATAGTTCTAGGAATTAAATATAAACTACCTAATGTCCTTTGTTCTTATTAGAAGCACTATGGATATATATATTTTTTTAGTGTGTGTGGAGAGAATTAAAGATGGAAGCTTAATTGTATTAGTTACATTAGTTTCAAATGTTGGCCTACTCCTTTTTTCCAACATAAGATAAAGTCAGAAAACAGGTACTTCATGGTCAGTGATACTCTGAGTAGATGCTGAGAAAGCGAAGCTCCTTGCTGCTTGGCCAAACTGAGTGTGCGGTTTTCATCTAACATGGCAGATCCACTTTCAGTTTCCCTATCTATATTCAGTGTAAGGAGAAGAAAATGTACAGGAACCAAGGTAATGTCATATCTCCTAAAACTAATAAAAAATTTATCTTAGAAAACCCCAGCATTCTCGGTTTATTTCCTTTTGGCTGTAGTTACAAGAAACCCTGAGACATGGTATTTCTCTTTTTTGCGGGGAGGGGGAGAGCATGGGGAAGGGGATATATTCCACCCTGATCAACAACCTAAAATCAATATTGTTAGTAAATAAGAAGTGGGGGAATAGATATTTGATAGAAAAATTAGAACCACCTTCTTCAGGCTATCATTTGCTATACCACAATCAATCATTTACATACTTCCTTTCATTCTCATTCACCCCTTCCCAAGCTAGTTTCATCTAGTGACTCTCTCCAGCCAAAAGTTAGTGATTACTAATGTTCTGTCAGGTCCAAGAAGAATGTCTTAAAGGTCTGAAAACCTGTAAATTTAAACCTTAAAGCTTATCTGATACCAACACTATGGTCGATGTTATAAAATATGTAATAGTTTAGAAAAAGCAGGAAATTACAATTTTAAAAATGAGTCCCATTCAGAAAGGAAGGAATAAGGAATAAACAGCATTGGCTAATTTCTAGAATATGTCAAATCCTGAGGGATCAGATGAGGAAGAACTTCCTAATCTGAAAGTGGAGGATGTTCCTGGAGAACGAAGCTGGCAGTTCCTGGTTCCATTGAGGGAAAAGATATCTCTTGCCATCTCTGCTATGGACACAGTGGCATCATGGAACATGCCCACTTTCATAGCCCACTTCCCCTTGGTGTTGGTTGGATATTTCGGAAGTACCTCAAAGTCTGAAGAGTCACAGGCTATTTCAGGCAAGGTCAGGGGTTTCTTTGGCAAAAGAATGGGCTTCTGATGATGTTGTGGTTAAAACATAGACTTTTGAAGCTAAAGTTACCATATATCAAATCATGGCTCAGCTTCTTACTACCTCTGTAATCTCACTTTATTTTTTATAAAATGAGAGTAATGATAGTAGCCTCCTCCATGGTTAAAAGGTTAAATGAATTAATACATGACAAGCAGTCACAACAGTGCCTGAATTAGAGTGAGTGCTGTATAAACTTTAGCTATTATTTTTATTCTAGTTATATTACAACAATCATCATTATTATTGTCTTACGGGTAAATAATCACAGGCAATGATCTGTGAAATAGTCTAAGATGATATTTGTCTTTTACATGTTGGTTTTTTTGTGTTCGGCCCTTTGTCCTTTCAGCACAATGCCATTGCCTTACATTAATTTAAAACAACAGGTTTAGCTGAATGAGGAAAACTTTATGGCAGGCTCACAGTAACTGGATGACCAAATATGTTTAGCAAAATGTACTTAAAGACTTGGCACCACTATCTTACCTCCTACCTGTATTTCTACTTTGTAAATACTGACCACAGAATTAAAGAAGCAGTTCTTTTTAAGCTTTCCAAGAATCCAAATCATACAACTTTTGATCAATTTAAACGGCAGGTGAAAGATGAAAGCATCGCTCCACAACACAGAATTTCGTTCTATGTCTGCTTGACAATCCGATAGTTCTATTCTTACTTTATCCCGTTCTTCCAGAACTTTGTTCGTTGTATCAAGAAATGACCAGGATTTTATTACGTTTTGTTTTTTCCCCACCATTCACTCCAAAGCCAAAATCTCTGTATACACATTATGTGCCAAACATTGTATCATTTGATTTGATGTTTTGACACCATACAATAAAAGTTATTAGTTTTCCAGATTTAAATTTCAAAAATATGGAAATTTGAGAAAATAATCTCACCTAGAGCCAAAAAAAAAATAGGCAGTGGAAGAAAAGCAGATAACAAGTAATTGGGGAAGCTAGGATAATAAGCGGATCACATACAAAGATGTTGACATTACCTGGGACTATAGATCTCTTGAAAATTACTGGACCCCACATACGAAGAAAAGAAATGTTGCAGTCTATAACCTTTACAGAGTGCCACAGCAACAGGAATGACCCATTTAATCATTAATGCAAATCTGCACTTCTATAATTTTTTTCTGGTAGTCATGATAGAACACTTCTTACCAGGATTGGTATTTATTTGCCTTCATCACTGAACATAATTTTCTTCCTTCTCTTCTTTCTCCTCTTTTCCTCTTTCCTTCATTCATTTTCTTCATTGTTTCCTTCATTTCCTCCCTTTCACTCTCCCACTCTTTTCTTCTGTCTTTGTGTTTTGTTTTTTTCTCTGTTTTGTTAGGTGGCATCAGGTAGAATAACTCAAAACAAATCTCCATAAGCTCCTTCTGATCAATCCTTACATTGCCATCCTACTTCTTTTTCTTCTCAATTTTCCAGGTGCCTCAGTCAAACCAAAGGTAAAATTTCCCAGACCTTGTATTTCCCAGATCTGACATTGGTTTAAATTTGACAATATTTTGTTTATTTTATACAAACATTTGTTTGATTCTTTTGCAAATGTCTCCTGACAGGCTTTAAAAGGAAATCTAAAACACAGCAAAGAAAACATTAAACAAATAAAGAAAAATGTGGGGAAAGAAACACAATAAATAAATATATCATAGATCCAGAAAGTAAGATGAATTTACTGCATTAATCCATACCACAGTTATTTATTGATTATCTACAATGGAGATAGCATAGAAAACAAACCAGAAAAAAAAATCTTTCTTTCATGGAATATACTTTATGGTAAGGGAAACCTGATCAAATAAGGTAGTTTTAGGTATAATGAATAAAGCAGAGTAATATAAAAGATGACAAAGGAAAGCATCATTTTAGATGGAGTTCTCAGTAAGTCTCCTCTATTGTAAAGTGATTTGAGATGAGAACTGAATGAAGTGAGAAGAGATCATCTTTTGGGGAAACAGCGTTCCACACAAAAGTAGACACATTTGCAAAGGGCCTGGGATGAGGCCACACTTTGTGTGTTTCCATGGACAGCAAGAAATCCAGAGTGAATGAAGCATGGTAAACATGGCATAAGATGAAATGAGAGAAAAAGGCGAAGTCTAATTCACCCTGTAGGCCACAATGAAGATGTTCAATTTTGTGGGGAGAACAGGAAGCCCAAAAGGTTTGAAACATGGCAAAGACAAGATGTTACTTAAGGTTTTCAAAGTTCATTTTGGAATCTGTGTGAAGAAAATAACAGTATAGGAAAGGTGAATTTGAAATCTGTAGCAGCCAATTTAGGAAAGGAAAGACAATATTAAATTATGTATTTCATATTGACAAAAAGATAAAGATAGACTAAAAGCTCAAGAGAAAGACAGTATTTCCTGAGCCTTCAAGCAGACAAGCATGTTTTAGAGGGCCTTATTACATAAGAACTGTATCTTGAACCACAGCTGTAACATCATTTTCTAAATGTCTGTGTCAATTAATCTCATGTAGGCCTTGAGCTATTTAGAAGACAGAATATTAAAATTTTTATTTCCCAGAACTTCTACACCTCACCAATTGTTTGGGTTATTTTCACTCTACCAAAATGTTGGAGAGATACATGGATTTTTACTGAAGATTTTCCAGGGGAGACAGAAGATTTTAGATTCTATGCGACATAGCACTAAATCTCATAAACATACATTCGACAAATCTTCCCAGATGCACCAGCACTAAGAATGCCCTCCTTCTATACCATTCCTGCAAAAAATCTAACATCATTGGCTCCAATTAGCCCAACTCATACAATCATTGCCTAACGCTTTAAATTGTCAACAAATTTTATTATGCACAACAGAACTTGATTCTAGTGCCCTCAATTTGAATAGCCTCTTATGAGCACCTAGTCGACAAAAGAACTTTCAGATACTGAAGTGCACTCTCTCTAAAAAGTAGTATAGTGGTTTAAAGCATGTATTCCTGGATTTAGATTTCACGGTCCAAATGAAAGATTTCCTTTCCACATGCTCTGTGCATTACAATCCCTCTCAATGTCTTAATTTCTTCACTTTTAAAATGGATATGGAGATAATGGACATAATCTTAAAAGTGTAATGAAATATAATTATAACACATGCAAAACACTTGACAGGGCACCTGGCATATGCTAATATAATGAATAAATATTATTTATATTTGTTACCATTTTTAAAATTTAGTTTATTGTCAATAAGTATAATTTACTTATATTTATAAAATTGAGAAGTTTCTCTGAAAATCCCACTGCAAAAGTTTCTCTTATCATGAAAATTTTTATTTTTTGATACTTTGTTAAGATTGGAAGATATATTAACCTTCAGGATCAGTAGAAGACTCAGTGCTATTCTGCTAATTGCCTTTGCTCATAAATACCTATTTGATATAAGATTATTTGAAGTTAAGATATGAGAAGGAATGTAGGGCTAAAGATAGTAAGTTGTTCCGTACTATAAACTCTACAAAGGATGCCTAAAAAGTAGGTGAGCCAGAAAACTAAGTTCGAATTTCAGCTCTGTCACTTACTATGCAATTTTAGTCTTGTTACTTAACGTTCAAAAGCCCTCAGTTTCATCATTTGTAAGATGTGGTTACCATGAGTAAATATCTTCCAAAAAATAAGAGTTCAACACATATTTTCTAAGCTAAATTGAATGTCATCTTTTAACACACTATCCACCCAGAATTTTTCACATTCTTTAAAAGCAACTTAAATTCTTTTAATCAAAATTATTTTCTCTTACAAGTTGAAAATAGTTTCTAAAATAAGGGTTTTAGCTATTTTTATGTAGAATCTTTGAGGTCCTGAACCAAAACCCTGCAGACATATAGGGTTGCAGAGAGAGAAGCTTGCTGTTTGAGCTTCTTCTTTTTTTTTTTTTTTCATTTCTTTCTCTAGGCTCAAGTGGGATCTTTCCAGATTTTGCAAACAAACCATATGCTCCCAATGCCTTAATATTAAAAGCTGTCTCATCTTGCTTTTTTTAAAAGTGATATTTATAGTTCTCTCTGTTCTATATGTGAGTAGTTAAGAATTTATCCATGATCATTAGCATTTATTAAAATATTCCTACCAGGTTTCATATAGCAAATTTCATATGTAACTTATTGCTCCTAGCTGCCATGTGTTAAAGCTGAAATTTCTGGGGACAGCAAGAATTTCAGTAATCTTGATTTTGATTTTTTTCTTATTTTCTGTGGTTCATCATTAAATAATAGTACCACTTAGATTTTCAGAATATGACTACAAACATGAGAGGAAGAAAGGAGAGAGTAGGATTAATTTACTGGAAGACATGGGATATTAGTACAAGACAAATTAATGGAGGTAGACACAGCAGTTGCAAAATATATAAATTCCCATGCTAATTTATGTTTTTGTTTGAAATCCAAAAAAGTAGATGTTTTATCTTGTAATTTTTTTCTACATGTTAATATTAAAATTATATTTCCTGGGCAAGTGACAACTCTTAGTTAAGGAATTTCGAAGTGTCAAGCTCTGAAGATTTGTTACAAATATTCCATTAAATAAATATTCCTTATACAAATAACTAAAGATTTGATTGTAATTCATTATGCACTTAGTATATTACACACTTAATTTATAACAGTAATAGTCCAAGGGTCTTAGAACCATCAACAGTATTTTATTTATGTATGGTACATTAAATTTTTTCAAAGTACTTCACTTATAGTTTCTTATTAGCTCACAGATTTTACCAAATTACCTATGGCATGATTTCTATGTTAACTCTTGTCCTTATACAGGTCATTTCATAAACCACATTTGTCAAAACTGAGCACTTAATTAAATATTTAAAACTATGCTATTACTTTAGAAAAATGATAATGTCTACAAGATAAGTAAATGTGTGCATTCATGTTTTTATTTGAGTGTTAGTTGGTTTAGAACAGAAGTTGACAAACTACGGCCATTGGGCAAAATTTGGCCTCTGTACCTGTTTTTGTAAATAAAGATTCATTGGAACACAGCCATGTTCATTCACTGACATATTGTCTATTGCTGCTTTCATGCTAAAATGTCAAGCGTGAGTAGTTAACAGTATAGGCGGTATTATCCACAGAATTTAAATACTGTTTGGTCCTTTACACAGCAAGTTTGCTGAGCACCAATTTAGAGGTTGCTGGATAGAATGAAAAGAGAATGACTTGGCAAATAATATGTTTTATACTCTTCAGCTCCAGTAAAGCTGAAGTAGAAAACTATTGAATATCCTAGCAAGAAACAGAATAATTTGACTCAAACTACAAATAAACTAAGCTTAATAAATAAACTGTTAGTAAAGGTGAATCAACAAAGGATACTGAAGCAACCTTCTAGCAACAGTAGGAACCCATCACCACCCCTAGTCCTTCAAGGGTGAGGGAAGGAAAGAATGTTACTGGAGTCCAATAAGCATGGGAGATAGAAAATAAGGGATTCTCAGCAGAACTACCAACATGAAGAGACCTAACCACTGCCAAAACTGAAGAGAGTAGGAAATAAATACTCCTACTATCTCTTTTCTTCTGCTTCACTATTCAGCTGGTGTCATCCACTGGCCAAACGGACAGTGAGAGAGTCTAGGAGACAGTGCCCAGCATTCAACCTATTGGATCACACTTCATGCACAAAAGGACAGAAAATGATTTGAAAGTGAGGCAGAGAGAAACAGAAACTAGCACAAGTGATTAGCTGCTAAACTAGAATAATAGATCTTACCGGATTAGTGTGATCTCTGAATTTCTTCTGTTTCGATTTAATCACATAAAAAAGAGTAAAATAATGCATAAGAATATTGGATTAGAATAATAATTTTAAAATGAAGTGTTAAGAGTGAAAAGAACTAGGGAAATGAGAAAAATAGTGACAGATTAATGGCAAAGAGCAAATTTTAAAACCTGATGCCATGAACAGACATTTGTATCATTTTAAATAAAATTATATTTATATTTTTAGTTTGGCTTATTTGCTTTTAAATGTACTTTTTACAGAAAATTCTAATTATATACTTATATCTTTACTTGGATGATTCAACAAATCCAGGGCTATCAAGATAGCCTCATCTATTATGTGCTATCAGTCCATAATACCAACATCAGTAAAGTTGCATAAGCCAGGAATATAAGAAACATTTTTGACATCTTCATCTCTCTTATAATTTGTCAGCGATATATGTCAGTTTTATTTTCTAAATATATCTTATATTTCTCCACTTCTGTCTATCTCCACTGCCAATACTCTAGAGCGACTTTCATCTCTTCCCAGAATTGCTTATTAACTGATCTCCATTTATCAACTCAGACCTGCACAAATTGTAGAACATTTATTTTAAAACTGTCAAAACCGAAATATGTTCCTTAAAATTCTTCAGCAACTTTTGCTGCTTAGAATCTGAACCAAAATCTTATAAAATCCTGGGTTAAATCCTGTCTTCCTGGCAAGCTTCATCTCTCATAATTTGCATTTAAACCTTTGCCGCCCAGATACCCAGCTCCCTTAGCTCTTCACAGTTATACCACATTCACGCCCACCATAAGGCCTTTGCACAGGTTGTTCCTTTCATCTGAAATGATGCTTTCCCAACACAGCCACCTTTTACTTGATTGAATTAACTCTTTCTAATCCTTTAGCTCTCAGCCAAGTAAAACTTCCTCATGGAAATACTTCTTTAATTATTTCCAGATTATTTGTAATATTTTTTTATAGGCCCATGCCTTTCGGTTTGCAGTTATACATAACCAAGGGGATGATTTGATTAATATTTAGGAAGATAATGTAAGTTTCATAGAGCCCAGACATGTTTTTGATCACCAGTTTATCCTTAGCTCCTAGCACAAAGTTTAATATTGAACAGGTTCTCAGTAATTACGTGGTACATGAATAGGTGTTTTTATGCAAGTGGAATATAAATGCTGAGTTGCTAAGAGATGGAATGTTCTGGTTTGAAGCTAGATTTGCAAATTCAAATCTATTCTTCTATAGTCAGCTCTGTGTTGCTGTTGAGGTTAGAGGGCAAATGACAGTTTTCCTTTGTAAACTGGCTTCCTGCCAATACAAAGAACTAGAGAAAAATTGGAGGCAAGGAGAGAGGAAAGAGAGATATTCCTTTTCTGTTAACTTATATTTTTACTTTTAGTGATTTTGAGATATGATTGACATACAAAAATCTATTTAATGCATACAATTTGATGTGTTTTCAGATAAATATACACTGTCAAACTATCAATGCTATAAACGTATCCATCTTCTCCTAAAGTTTTCTTTCACTCTTCCCATTTTTCTCCTTTCATGGTGAAAGCACTTAATATAAGGTCTCCCTTCTTGGAAAATGTTTACGTATGTGCTTTAAACTGGGCCAATGAGAGAGCAGTGCATTTTGGGTACAGATGTTTTCCCTGTCAACATTACCATTTGTAAACTTGTGGAATGACTTACTCCACACATATTTCATGTGATGTTTTTCATCACCACTGTAAAAGAGGTACAGCAGTGGTCATTCCCAGAGGATCACTGGTTTTACCACAAAACCCACCACTCTGAAAAAGCTGGCCTGAGAGAATGGTTTTTTAAAAAGCCTGTTAAAGACTCGGTTATGGTGCTAGTTTTAAAACAAATGCCCTGAAATATTGGGCACTGGGATGATTAATATTAGGTGTCAACTTGATTGGATTGGAGAATACCTAGATAGATAATTAAGTATTGTTTCTAGACATGTCTGTGAGGGTGCTGCCAGAGGAGATTAACAGTTGAGTCAGTGCACTAGGAGAAGACGACCCACCCTCAGTGTGGGTGGGCACCATCCAATTGGCTGCCAGTACAACTAGAACAAAGCAGGCGGAAGAAGGTGGGATAACCTGGCTTGTTGCATCTTCTGGCTTTCATCTTTCTCCCATGCTGGATGCTTCTGTCCATTCCTCCTGCCCCTGGACATCAGACTACAGGTTCTTTGCCCTTTGGACTCTTGGACTTACAGTGGTTTTCCCAGGGGCTGTAGGGCCTTTGGCCTCAGACTGGGGACTGCACTGTTGGCTTTCCTACTTTTGAGGCTTTTGGACTCAGACTGAGCCACTACTGGCTTCTCTCTTCCTCTGCTTGCAGATGGCCTACAGTGGGACTTTGCCTTGTGATCTTGTGAGCCGATTCTCCTTAATAAACTCCCTTTTACATATACATATGTCCTGTTAATTCTGTCCCTCTGGAGAATCCTAATACAGGCACTGTTTTATGGAATATAGATTGTGTATTTAATCGCCAATACATAGTGCTCTTTTTTCCAGAAGAAGTAAAAATGACTCCTCTTGCTATTACACCTAATAATTCATTCAGATAATTTTTATTCCTGACACAGAAATTTGGGGACTATTGCTTTGGGGTCTTAATCATCAGGGGGGAAAAGCTTTTGTCAGGACACATAACAATGGCTCCATTGATCTCAAAGTGAAGACCATCACTCGGCCATTTTTGGCTCTTAATGTCCATTAATCAGTACATAAAGAAGAAGATAATAGAAATAATGTTTCCTGATTATTAAAAATAAAATAGATTTTCTCTACATGATGACTTTGTCTGCAACACTTGGGATTCTATCAGATGATTATTATTCCCATATCCAAAAATAAAAGTTAATGGAAAAATCACTGTGGGGGGAAAGTAATTTTTTTTCTAGTTAATCATCAGGTAAATAATAACAATAATGGAAATTGTTGACTTAAGGGAAAATGGAATGACCTATGGAATGAGTTATAAATATGGACTACAACTTTATGGACATTTATAGAAAAAAGGACAGCAGTAGCTATACATACCATCTTCTTTGCTTATTTTATATATATATATTTGTCTATGTTAACTAATTTGATTTTTCCTTTCCACCTCTTCTTATTATTTCAGATAAGGAGTTTTGGAGGTTATTAATGTTACAATTTATTCTTTAGCTTTCCATACATTCGAGTAGAGCTGTGGCTGAATAAGAGGAGTATTATCATTGCCTGGTAATGAAGACAGGTACTGGTGGAATTTTGTATCTATCCTTTTTGGAATAAGGATAAGTAGTACATCTTTGTTTTTACAAAGGCTAGTTGATTGTTGTTAAAGAGAAGCATATAAAGTTGTTCAAATAAATGTGTATAAATGCTGAATAACTAAAACAGTGTACTGTGCTTGCTTTTAAGCTCTTGACTCTGGTCCAAATCTATTCTTCTGTCCTCACTTTGTGATGTTGGGCTGAGATCCAGTAGTGTGACAGAGCCAAATCATACCAACACACAAGAGCTAATTGTTAAATTTTCAGGAATTTGGAGAGCTAGCTGTTAAATGGTTATTATTTTAAAATTATGTAAACCTAATATTAATACTAAATATAAACAATGAATACTCAAAACAACACTATTTAAGTACTACATCTTATTATTTACTTTGAGGTAATTTACATCAACTGTATTTGTATTGTATCTGAGTAATATCTTTGTACTATTTCATATTAATATATTGAAATCAATTATGATGGAAATATGTACACCATAAAAATAGGCAAGCTCTAAAAAGAAAGCTTTTTCAGAATCTGTTAAACATATAGCAGTATACCACTAATTGTGACTCTGTAATAAAATTTTACTTATCAGTTAACCATCTTAATAGGTTCTGACAATAGATGCCACCAGCACAGGGAGAGTGAAAGGCGGGATGAGGAGAAGATAAATTGCCTTCTTCTTGTGTAATTGCTATTCTTGTTAGTAATTTAATGCCAATATAAGCACTTCACCCTGGAAGCAGCAGTTGCCTCTAATCTTCAGCTTATTTCAACACTGCGAGTACCACATTGGATTCCAAAGAGTGGCAGTTTGAAATCTTATAGATAGGATGATAAAATTGTAGTTATATATCAGTGTTATTGCAGGTTCAGTTCCAGCATACCACAATGAAGTGAATATCACAATTGAGTCATACAATTTTTTTTTTATTTCTCAGGGCACATAAAAGTTATATTTACACTTTAGTGTATCTATTAAATGTGCAATGGCATTTTGTCTAAAAAATATATATTCCTTAATTTAAAAATACTTTATTGCTAAAAAATGCTAATAACCATCTGAGTCATCAGTGAGTCATAATCTTTTTTTCTGATGAAGGGACTTCCTCACTGATGATGGCTGCAGACTGATTAGGGTGTACTTGCTGAAGGTTGATGTGGCTGTGGCATCTCTTAAGATAACAATGAAGTTTGCCACATCGATTGACTCTTACTTTCACAAAAGATTTATCCACAGCATGCAAATGCTGTTTGACAGTATTTGACAGAACCTCTTTCAAAATTGGAGTCAATCACCTCAAACTCTCCACTGATTTATCAACTAAGTTGACATAATATTCTACATTCTTTATTATCACTTCAACAATGTTCACAGCATTTTCCCCAGAAGTAGATTCTATCTAGATAAACCACTTTCTTTGCTCATCCATAAGAAGCAAATTTAAACCCATTCAAATTTTTATCATGATTTTATAGCAATGCAACCATACCTTCAGGCTCTACTTTTAGTTCTAGTTTTCTTGCTATTTTCACTTCATCTACAGTTACTTCCTACACTCAAGTTTTGAATCTCTCAAAGTCATCTATGAGGGTTGGAGTCAATTTCTTCGAAAGTCCTGTTGATGATGGCATTTTGGCTTCTTCCCATGAATCGCAAATGTTGTTAAAGGCATCTGGAAGGGTCAATACTTTCCAGAAGACTTTTCGTTTGCTCTGCCCAGATCCATCAGAAAAATCACTACCTATAACAGATATAGCCTTACAAAATGTATTTCTTAAATGATAAGACTTGAAAGTCAAAATTACTCCTTTATCCATGGGCTACACAATGGATGCTGTGCTAACAAACATATCACATCAATCTTCCTGTATATCTCCACCAGAGCTCTTGGATGACCATGTGCTTTGTCAAGAAGAAGTAATATTTGGAAAGAAATCTTCATTCTGATTAGTAGGTCTCAACAGCAAGCTTAAAAATATTCAATAAACCATGCTGAAAAGAGATATACTGTCATCTGGGCTTCACTGTACCATTATGGAGCATGGGCAGAACAGATTTAGCATAATTCTTAAGGGCTCTAGAGTATTCAGAATGATAAATGAACATTTGCTTCAATTTAAAGTTACCAGCTGCATTAGCCCTAACAAGAGAGGCAACCTGTTCTTTGAAGCTTTAAAGCCAGGTATTAACTTCTCTCTAGCTAAGAAAGTCCTAGATGGCATTCTCTTCCAATAGAAGGTTTTCTTGGTCTATATTAAAAATCCATTGTACAGTGTAGCTGCCTTCATCAGTGGTCTTAGCCAGATCTTACGGATAACTTTGCTGCAGCTTCTATATCAGCATTTTCTGCTTCACCTTATACTTTTATGTCATGGAGACAGTCACTTTCCTTAAGCCGCATGAACCAAACTCTGCTAGCTTCTGACTTTTCTTTTGCAGCTTCCTTGTCTTCATAAAATTGAAGAGAGAGCTAGGGCCTTGCTCTGGATTAGGCTTTGTTGTGGCTGATTTATCTTCTATCCAGACTACTAAAACTTTCTCCATATTTGCAGTATGTTTGCTTTCATATCAGGCTGTTTCGCTTTCACATCAGGCATGCGTTCACTGGAGTAGCACTTTTAATTTCTTTCAAGAACTTTTCCTTTATATGCACAACTTGACTAACTGGCTTAAGAGGCCTACCTTTTGGCCTGTCTCAGCTTTCGACATGCCTTTCTCACTAATCTTAATTATTTCTAATATATTACTTCAACCGAGAGATGTGTGACTGTTCCTTTCACTTGAACACTTAGAGGCCTTTGTAGCATTATTAATTGGCCTAATATCAATGTTGTTGTGCTTCTGGGACTACAGAGGTTCAAGAAAAGGAGAAAAATGAGGGAATGGCCAGTTGGTGGAGCAGTCAGAACACAGGCATTTATTAGGTTTACCGTCTTATATGGGTGCCGTTCACAGCACCTGAAAACATTAGTAACATTAAAAATCACTAATCATAGATCACTATAACAGATAAAATAATAATGAAAAAGCTTGAAATATTATGGTAATTAACAAAATGTGACACAGAGTCACAAAGTGAGCACGTGCTGCTGAAAAGATGATACCTATAGACTTGTTTAATGCAGGGCTGCCACAGACAATTTTTAAAACACGCAATATCTATGAAACATAATAAAATAAGGTATGCCTACACACCTAATTCCTATTGAATTTTTCACCTTTGACCCAACTATTCAAAAAGAGACCCAGCCTGATTTTGACAGTTCTTACCTAAATTGGATTATATTTAATCATGTTATATTTTTTGTTATTCATTGTAATTTGATGTTTAGTATATAACATTTAATGGATGTTATATGCTAAATATACTCATGCCACAAATTTCTCGAAGCTTTTTGGTCCTACATGTTTCCTTCTATTCTCTTCCTTACTTCTTAAAACACACAGAGTTATTCTATCTGTAGCTAATAACAGATGTTATCTTCAAATTGTTTATTATTTTTGTCATATTCAAATAGAATCCATCAACAACTGCCCTTCATTTATATGAAACAATATTTGAAAATTAATTATAACAATTTATCGATGTCAACAGATTTACACAAATGCTTAGTAACCATTTCTTCATGAGTGAATATTTTAAATTACTGATAATTGAATCACACACCCACACAGTGAAACAATCATATCATTCTTATTGTGAAGTATAGTAGTGAAAGTTAGGACAGATGGCCTTGTCTTATTTTCTTCTGTTTCTTTTTTTTTTTTTTTTTGCTAAGATTTATACCTAAAGAAGGCTTTTGTGAACTTATATCTTATATGATGATCTCATTTATCTGTTAATGATCAACAATACGAAGTTAACAATATTTTTTTTATTTTTGTCATAGATGATGCCTTGCTCATATAATATTTATTGAGCAAGAATAACAGCAAAAATGCTCAGATTTTTTCTGTTATAATGTCTTCCAGTAGCAGTGTGTTAGTGTGTATACATCCAATGTGTGTAAGTAGACTTCCTTCTTTTTCATATTGCTATTTATTACATGTAGTGATTAGCTATTCAGTGGGAAGCACTAGTAATAGTTACTAAATTTTCATATTTTGGAAGTGACTACTGTTACATATAAATATACTCTTTACAAATATTTAAAAATTCCAGGTTTCCGCAACAACTTGTACTTGTAAACATATAATGTAATTTAACCTTGTTTTCCTTAGACTTCATTTTGTAGCATTATCTTCCACCTTCTGAAATGTAGAGCTTTATTAATGTGATGGAAGACTCACTAATACATCCATCATTCATCACTTAACGACAGAGATATGTTCTAAGAAAAGCATTATTAGGCAGTTTCATCCTTGTGCAAACACTGCAGAGTGTACTTATACTTACACAAACTGATGGTACAGCATACCACACACTTAGGCTTTGTGCACTAGTCTATTGCTCCTAGGGTACAAGCCTATACAATATGTTACTGTACTGAATTTTGAAGGCAGTTGTAACACAGTGATAAGTATCTATGTATCTAAACACCTCTTAACAAAGAAAAGGTACTGTCAAAATAGGATATCATAATCTTATGGGACCACCTTCATAGATTTGGTCCATCATTGACTGAAATGTCATTATGTGGTACATGGCTATATTAAAATCATTTAGCACCCATTCTTCTGCCTTCAGAAAGATGTTAAACAAAACTACCCCATATACGCAAAATACTAATGTACCAAGACACGAAAATTTTAACTCTCTAAAAAAGAAAATGGCTTATTATTGGCAGTTCAGGTAGATCAGGAGAGATCTGGTTAAGTGCCTATAATTGATTTAAGAGAAGACTACAAAATCAAGAAAACATAATAATGTCTTCTCATATATTACATATTATATTAATATATGAGAAGACATTATTATGTTAAGAATTTTATTATGTTAACATTCTTATATTAAGAATCATAAGAAGTGACTGGGAAATAGAATTAAACTAAGGTAATTAAGTAATCAAGTGACCTGGTCCATTCGTGTTTATTCAGGTTATTCAGAGATTCTCCAGGCATATCTAGTTAACTTGACCATACTTAATATCATCAGTAAAATAATTTATTTCTAGTAAAATTCTTTTCTTAAAGATATAAGAAAAAATCAGGATATTTTGAAGTTATATGTCTTTGTGTTTTCTTTTGATGTTTTTAAAAATGAAAACTCTCTTAAAATTCAGAGAGTAGATGGATTTATCATTTCTAGTATTTTAATCATTGACCTTTTTGCCTATTGCATTATTTTTAAGAAAAACTATTTTCTTAAAGTAAATTACATATTATATACTATGCAAATTCCCATGAAATAAATTCATACCAGATGTACACCAAAAATGGTATACAATTTTTCAAGCTTCAACAAATGAGTGTGGTTGGATAACGCTACATTTAGGATGTTACATTTCATCACCCTCAAAAAACTTTTCTCATGTCCCTATGCAGACAATCTTCCTCCTAACTCTAGCTGCTGGCAATGTTTAGTGAATAATCTGTTTCCATAGTTTTTCCTACGGTCATATCTATAGAGTTTGAAATTAATCCACGTTGTTGCAAACATTACTAGTATATTTCTTTAAACTACTGAAAAATAATTCACTGTGTGGATGTGCCACGATTTGTTTATTTCATTCATCAGTTGAATGGCATGTGGATACTTTCCAGTTTTGGGTAAGTATACATAAAGCATCTCTAACATTTATATATGCTTTTCTGCATGACCCTGTGTTCATTCTGTTGGGTAAATACTTAGGAGCAGACTTGCTGGTTGGGTGATAATGCAGGTTTAACTTTAGAAGGAATTGTCACACTGATTTCCAAGTAACTATGACATTTTGCATCCCAACCAGCAATGTACAAAAGATTAAGCTTCTCTAAATTTTTTTAGCACTTCCTATTGTCAGTTTTAATTTTTTGTTTGTTGTTTTTAAATAACCATTCTAAATATGTTTGCAGTTTATCTCATTGTGGTATTAATTTGTATTCCCTCAATACCTAATAATGTTCAACATTTTCTCATACGTTTATTTCTCCTTTCTGATACATTTATCATCTGATCAAGCATTCATTAAAACTCTTGCCTATTATTTTATTGGTTTATTTGTTTTCTTCTTGAGTTTTGAAATGTTTTTAATATGTTCAAAATGCAAGTTTTTCAAATCAGATTAGTATTTTGAAATTATTTTCTGTTACTCTGTACCTAATATTTTAATTCTCTTAACAATGTCTTTCAGAGAACAGATGTTTTTAATTTTGATAAAATCTAATTCATCAAAAAATACCTTATAGATTGTGTTTTTGGTGTCATATCTAAGAAATACTGGTCACAAAAATTTTTGTATATTGTTTTCCTACTCATATCACAGTTTTATATTTAACAAATCTATGATGTATGTATGTCAAGTTATTTTTTTATTTTTTATATGGTATAAGGAATAGGTTAAGGCTCATTTTGTTGGATGGATGCCCAATTATTCAAAATTTTTTGAAAAGACTATATTTTTCCATTTACTTGGCTTGCATTTTTGTCAAAAATCAATTTATCATATGTGTATGGTTCTATCTATACTCTCTCATATTTGCCTTGTATACTGTGTCATTGCTCATTTACTTAATATTTCCAGTTGCTTTTTTGTGGATACTTCGAGATTTTTTTCATAGATATAGTGTTTAATTTTGTGTGTTGACTTGACTGGGCTATAGGGTACCCAGATATTTGGTCAAACATTATTCTGAGCATTGCTGGGTATTTGTGGATGAGTTTAACATTAACCTGATAGGCTGAGTAAAGCATATTGTCCTCCATAATGTGAGTTTGTCTCATTCAATTAGTTGAAGCCTTGAATAGAACAACAAAAAAGTGGACCCTCTTCTGAATAAGAGGAAGTTCTTCCTGCCTGATATCCTTGAAATGGAGATATTGGGTTGTTTTCCCATCTTCATACTCAAACTGACATATTAGGTCTTCTAAGCTTAAAGCCTGCCAGTCTGGAACTGCACCATCAGCTCTCCTGCTTCGGAGGCCCTTGGACTCAAATTGGAACTCTACTATTGGCTCTTCTAGATCCCCAGCTTTCTAATTGCAGTTCTTGGGACTTTTCAGCCTCCATAATTGTGTGATCCAATTCCTTATAATAAATCTTTTTCTATATACACATAAGTGCTATTAGTTCTATATCTCTGAAGACTCCTAATACAATTGTAGACCCAATTGTAGTTCTAGAAGAACAGAATATTAAGGATGGGTTTTCTGAATCGATTGTAGAGTTTCTAGAGTTATCTCTCTAATCAGATTAGATTTAAAGACACTAATGATTCTATTCCCAGTAGTAAAGAGAGCACTGATAGCTCATTTGGCAAAGGAGATATTCCTAATATCACTATTGAACAATCAACAATCAGAGATTATGAATTAATTGCTTATAAGAAGAAGGATGTGGGTGACTGTGTAGTGTCTGATAATTCCAAATGTTAATGAGATTGACTGGTTGATCATAATGTCGCTGGACAAAGTGAGCAAAGAAAAGAATATGGTCAGGAATTCAAATCTCCAGCTGAGGTGTTGCAGAAATTACCTGAAAGCTTCTATGTATGCCCTGAAGGAGAGAGACCTTATTTGCTGAGTAGAGAGTAGAATGGTGGTTATCAGAGACTGGGGCTAGGGGAGTAGATGGGGAAAGGGAGACGTTGGTCAAAGAGTACAAAGTTTCAGTTGGAGATGAGTAAGTTCTGGTTATTCACTGCACAGCATGGTGACTATCATTACTAGTATTTTTTGGTTAACAAGTCATATTTTAGTATAAAATAAACTGAAGTAAATAAGACATATGACTAGAAATAGGCATGCTTTCTCTTCTTCTAAGTCTTCATTGTAGGAGTTTGAGTCTATGTATTCAAGAGTTGAACTATGTTTGGGTTTTGTCTGTCATTTCTATGATTATCCTTATGAAGCCAACTCTTCAAATTCCTGTAATTTTCCCTCGTGCTGACTGTAGGGATTGTGTTCTATCACAAGGTTTTGTTTTGTCTTTTTTCAATGTTTCTGTTTCACCCTTAAGATTAGACATTCCCTCTGAATTTGTGACTTAGAGTCACTCAGGTCACACTCTCTCTCTCTCTCTCTCTCTCTCTCTCTCTCTCTCTCTCTCTCCCTTTCTCCCCCCATGCCATCCAGATGTATATGCACTATATTGAATACACAAACTTGCAAGCCTGTAGGTTGTGAATGGGGGTTATGTTTGGTTGTCCTGGTGCAGTCTTGGACTGTGGCATGCCTGTGTCCCTAAGTCTCAGGGATGTTCCTTCTCCTGCTCATCATGGTAACCAAACTATGCCTTTTCTATTTTTCAGAGCTTGTGCTAGATAGGTATTACTGCCCCTCCTTTATTGGTAGAGATCTTGAATGGCTAGACCATTAGATTTTTTTTCTACCTCTCCCTAAGACTAGAGGATATTGCTTTTCATTTTCTTTTTCCCCTGCTGTAATGAATCTTCATTTGTAACCTGGGGGATTTAGATAGGCTTGTCTGCCCTTTGCTGGGCAGCTTCCTTTTTCTCTTTTTTCAGAGGAAGAGTTGTTTCAGTTTCCCCATAAAGAAGATAGGGACCCTGGGATGGTTGGTTTCCCTCACCAAGGTCTCACCAATAATGGGTACCTTTTGCAATCTTCCACCCTGTCTCCAATCTTTTGAGCACATGGTGAGGTCTGTGGAGCACAGCCTTCCCCTCAAGTGGATGCAAACTTCTTTGTGTATGTGTATCACAGGGTTCAATACATTATTATAGCCCACATTTAGCTTTAAAAATTAATTTAAAATGCCAGTTGAGATATTCTTAATTACTTCTCTGTCACTGATCTTCCTCCCATGCTCTGCTCCAAATAAGCCAGTGTTCATTTCTCTATTCCTTCTTGGAGGTGAGGTGCTCATCTTTCTTTAAATTTCTGGAAAGTTTTTTGCCCTATAACCTCATTATTAGATTGAAGATAGGCTACAGATTTGTAGAACATATAACTTTTGTTGTTATCGTTGTTATAATGAGAGCAAAGCTCTTTCCAACTTTCTGTATCCAAAACAGAGCCAGGAGTCAATTGATTTGTTTTTAATGTCCAAAAAATGACACTTAACATTTAGAAACTAGAGTTTTGCTTTTATATAAAGATATGCAAAGTATATGCTCTGTTCTTCTACTGAAGCATTAGAAAAAAAGACATATATGTAAAACTAGTTTCGAATGGCTGCTAGAAAATACACAAATTCATGGTTAATGCTGTGTTAGTCAAGTAATCCTATAACAGGAAGTAATCCACATGTTAATTAGTTCGATTTAGCCATTTCGCAATGTATACAAATCTCACAACATTATATTGTACATAATATGTACAATTTTTGTCATTTTTTAAAATTAAAAATCTAAAAATCAAATAAATTTATAAACATGTAAAAAAGTATCTTTTCTAACTAAAAACTTCATTAATGTATTTGTGGTATTTTAAGTTCAAATCTTAATTTACCTAATAACATATTAGTACTTTTATTCTTTTAGTTATTCTAGAATTTCTAGAGACAAAGCGAATTAATGATGATAATTTATGCTATTAGGCCTAGTTAAATAATTAGCACATTGTTTACACAAACAATTAGCAATTCTGAATACTCCAAAACCTTCAAGCAGCACTGTCACTTGATCCATATGATACAATATCCTTGAGGGTATGGGAGGTAGATAAGGACGCTGAATGGAGTATTTAGGAGACTGCAGTAGGTGAAATTCAGTGCATAATTCTAGATTTCTGGGTAAGGCCATCTTCTCCACAGCAGAGAATTATTCTTCATTAGAAATATGAGATATACTGTGCCTTTGAGCCCTAGGAAAGATTGAATGTGTCTGAACTGTTACAGTAGGTAACTGAATTTTTTGCTACCTATTAGGACATGTATGATTAGAACTGTCAAATTTTATGACAAGCAAAGGCAGCACCAATCCATTGAGGGAAGTGATATGTATCAGCCAAGTTTTTGCTGTAATCATACTACATAACAAGTAACAAGAAAAATCCTAGTACCTGACAACAGCAAACATTTATTTTTCTTGACCATGGGATTTTTAGTTGGTGAAAATAACTCCAGGCTGCCAGTTAGATTTAGTTCTGCTCAATGTGTCACTCATTTTGAAACCAGTAACTATCCATGACTTGCTCCTCTAATAATAAATAGCAGAAGTTCAAGGGGAAAGAGGGACAAATGGAAACACAAAATGCCTCTTAACGCTTCAGCTCATAATTGGCACAATGTCACTTCTGCCTCTATTCCACCTCTGCTTCTGCCAAAGCAACTCACATGGCTAAGTCCAAAGATAATAGGCTAAAGAAGCATATACTGCTGTGGGGTGCTGGAAGCAGAGCTTATGAAGAATTGAGAGAGGAAAAAAGAAATGTAGTTAAATAAATATCTCGTGATACATTTAAGACTGGGCTGAACAAGATACAAAAGACATGACTACATTTCATGAAGTTGTTCTGTCCCCCAGGTCAAATCCCTTGAATGCACCAATGCTGGTCCCTCGCAGCCTATACTTTATGTTCTCATGAGACAATTCTCCATAACTAACTGGCAGGAAAGACAGCTTTGGGCCTAATTCACAGATAAGTTAGTATGACATATTACCACAATCTGGAAATAATTTGCTGCCACATTATAGCTATACTCAGGATTGGCTATAAAAAATTTATTCAACTTATATCTCCCCTATGAGGGAAAAGGTGTGAACATCTTATTCTCACAAAAACTAAGGTCTTATGTTTGTATATGAGAACTAAATATAATCTAAGGCACAGTTGTATGTGAGCATCACATAAGATGGACTATATCAGGCATATCTTATGTGCCCTCTCAGGTGCTCTTGGCCACTTTTTCTTCTGGACTCTTGATCGTTGGCTCCATTTCACTAATACAGCAACTGGTTGCATGTTGGTCTGCTCAGTTTTACCATTTGTCTGACCAGATACAAACCAAGAGCCCCTAGATAATTCTCTACCACTTCCAGACTTGGATAAAGTGCTACACTGAACACCGTGGCACTTCAATCCTGCCTCTGCTTGTTTTCTAGGGATCCTTAACTAAGACACCTTTTTCATGCTGAATAAAATTAAAAATTCATCTGACACCAATATTTCTTACTTTCCCCATAGTTTGAGGAAGGTCTTATCTATGAAAGAAAAGTGAGAAAAGAATAGTTAATATGACATTTTGGGGAAAGAAGTAGAACACTAAGGGGAGGAGATAGATCATTTTAGGTAAGTTATACCAAATAATTATTCTCCCCAAGAAATTGACACATTTATGAATAACTCTATTGTGGCTCTACGTAAATTCCCTCTTCTACATCTCCAATTGTTATTTCAAACAAAATTCTAGTTTTAAAAAATACTGCTAATCACTAGTGAACCATTTTGTGGCACTATAGTACAGTATATACTAATAATAATGATGAATAGAAATAGTAATTAGACTTTAAACAGTATTTTAACCAACATAAATGTATATGTACATTGCCTTCAAATGTGCAATTAATATTTAAATATTATAATTCAATGGAGTAACAAATTCTTTTTTAGACTTTCAAGCATTGTAGGATATCCCAGAGGGTACCCTTCTTCTGACACCAAACCTTTCAAAAGAGTTTATAGAGAAATTTAATAAGTACTACCATATCAGAGGAAAATCATGAGCTTTGGAGTCTACCAAAGTGAATAAGCTGTGTGACCCTGCTGAAGTCTTAGTCATCTGTAAAACTGAATTCTAGTAACTCCTTCACATCAGTTTATTATGATATTTAAATGAGATAACACAAGTAAAATACCCAGAAGGTATAATTGCTTTTTATAAACCACTGAACATAATACCCCATAACTAGTGTAAGTATAAAGAATCCTAGAAATGCTGCATTAGTCTGTTTCAACTGCTGAGAAAGACATACCTGAGACTGAGAAATTTACAGAGGAAAGAGGTTTAATTGGACTTACAGTTCCACATGGCTGGGGAGGCCTCACAATCATGGCAGAAGGCAAGAAGGAGAAAGTCACATCCTATGCGGATGGTGGCAGGCAAAGAGAGAGCTTGTACAGGGAGACTCTCATTTTTCAAAATTGGCAGATCTTGTGAGACTTATTCACTCTCACATTTATAAAGCAAAGAAGTAGTCTTTTGAAGATAAATAAAAGTAGTTTAAAGTTATAAATAATGGCCAGGCTCAGTGGCTCACGCCTATAATCCCAGCACTTTGGGAGACCAAGGTGGGTGGATCATGAGATCAGGAGTTTGAGACCAGCCTGGCCAACATGGTGAAATCTGTCCCTGCTAAAAATATAAGAATTAGCCAGAAATGGTGGTGGGCACCTGTAATCCCAGCTACTTGAGAGGCTGAGGCAGGAGAATTGCTTGAACCCAAGAGGCGGAGGTTGCAGTGAGCCAAGATGGCACCACTGAACTCCAGCCTGGGTGACTGAGCAAGACTCCATCTTGAAAAAAAAAAGTTATAAACAGAGATCGAATATATTGAGAAAAAAGTATCTTTAATTTAGGAAGATATACAATTAGATTCCTGCAACCCACCATAAAACATGTACCATGAATTCTTTCAAATGTAATAGTTAAGAGCATATTCCTTGGAACCATACTGTCCAGTTTCAAGTCCTGGCGTGACTACCTTCTAGCTGTGAACATTTACAGTTAGGTAAACCTCTCTAAGCTAGTTGTGTCCTCCACAATATGGTGCAGTTCTGAATGCCCAACTCAAGACTATTCAAAAGTCTCCTGGAATTACTCCCCACTCAATGAAAATTGAAAAGTAAAATTTCCATTTTTCAGACTCTCTTGAAGCTGAACATTTTGCATTTGGCACAGCTTCCATCATAAATCTGGGCAGGCTGAGACAGGCATCGTGAAGGAGGATAACTTGTGTGGAACTACATATACGCAGTTTGCAACCACAGACTCTCACTGTAAGCTGAAGCAACTTTCCAGTGGCAGCCATGGCAAAATCTCTAGGGGACAGCCAGCCCAAACTTTTCTGAGTAATTTTAAAAAAGAGAGACTGAAGCATGCTGATTCATCAGCTCTTCTGAATAAGACAGGGAGAGTTGTTCTTGAGCCAAGCAAGATGGTGACGGCAGTAGCAATTCCCTGGTCAGGTCATTTTTGCAGTGTGGCTCTTGGATTAGTTCCAGAAGCTTCTGAGAAGCAGTCTGTGTAAACTGTATTATTAGCTGCAATAAATCCTGCAAAACTGAACCCTGACCGGTAAAGAAGAAGATGTAATAGTTGACATGTGAGGGTTAATTAAGATTTTATAGAGAAAGCACTTAATCAAGTTTCTGGCCATAAAATGCATTCCATCAATATTGGCTATCATTATTCTTAGCGAACAACTTTCAGATTAATTAAATGTCTCAACATATGCAATAAAAGTATAGTATTACAAAAACAGATTAATATCAACTTCATCTTCAGATAGGTTAGTTTAAGTGAAATATAAAGATTCATAAATTTCATTGCACAGCATTTACTATTATTTCTTGGGGGAAAAAACATTAAATGATGTACAGTGGCAAATGGCAAACTAGAAAATTACATTAAGAGAAAAAAGAGCACAGTATATAGACCTATAAAGTTCTTTGCAAAGAACTAAAGGCCTGCAAACGTATAAAATGTATAATAATGTAATTAGTAGTCTGAAAATTACGTATTGTTTTATGCTCATTAAATGTAAAAGGATAATACAGAATAAAACCCAGAGTGGGCAAGGTCCAAGAAAATATACACTTTATATAGCAAAGTAGAATTGTAAATTGATACAACCTCTACACAGAATTACCAAAGGCTTAAAAACATGCATATATTTTGTCCCAGCAATTCCATACTTAGAAATTTATTTTAAGAACATAGATTGGGCACGGTGGCTCATGCCTGTAACCCCAGCATTTTGGGAGGCCGAGGAGGGTGGATCACTTGAGGCCAGGAGTTCAAGATCACCCTGGCCAACAAGGCGAAACCCCATCTCTACTAAAAATACAATAATAATAATAATAATAGCCAGATTTGGTGGTGCATGCCAGTAGTCCCAGCTACTCGGGAGGCTGAGACAAGAGACCTCCTTGAATTTGGGAGGGAGAGGCTGAAGTGAGCTGATATTGTGCCACTGCACTCCACCTAGGTAGCAGAGTGAGACTCTGTCTCACAAAAAGAAAAAAGTAAAAAAGAAAAGAAATACAGTTATATGAAATGGTTCAATCCTAATAAAGTTCACTGTAGTGAGTAACAAAAGTAAATTTTTATAAAAGTTTAATTGGTAATCAGTGCAAGATTGATTGAGAAAATGGGGAGAAAAATCTATCAAGTAGAATACTATGCAGTCATTGAAATTTGACATATAGCTTGTGTATTGGAGTGCTTATATCCTTTTATTATTGGATGTGTATTGGAGTACTTAGATCCTTTTATTATACTTCTCATATTTATCATTATACATTTGACTTATAAAATTAAAAGATACTGCAAATATAAAGTGGGGAGGGCAAGAGAGATGTTTAGCTCCATATGTGATGTTTAGCTTCATGATTTTCATTTTCAGGTGTAAAGAGAATATATTAGTTCTTTTGAATTGGAAAATATCTTTACATCATTAATATCTAAAAGATACAAGTCACACTAATCATTACATAGAGAAAACAATGCTATCAATGCACAATGCATGTAACAGATTTAGAAAGGATGCAAAATGTCCCCTGACACGTTCTCTTTTCAACTGCCTATGAAATCCAAGTAGGTAACATTGAATTATAAAGTAGTTCAGCCTTAGCCAGATTCTTAGATTTATATTCTCCCAACCTTTGCTTGTCTTGCAGACATTTTCCTACTCTGA